>JASPKZ010008186.1:0-222105 GCA_030220185.1 Diploptera punctata
CTTCATTTGAGTTCAGTGCGTCATATGGTTATATTCAGAAGAGTGTTCAGATTGCAAACAGAACAAAAGAAATGAGGTTGATGCAGACGCTCGCATTGTATCGATTTTCGTCGAATACAATGTAGAGCGTGTTTAAATTACCGAACTAGATCGCGTATGAATTCAGATCAAAACGTTACGCCTGCGAATTAGGTTTCTTGTTTACAAGTTCTCTCTTCAACTCCCAGAAGTGAGATATTGAATTCTAATATCTTGATATCCTGGATATCGAGTTTTTATAATTTTTTCATAAGTACTGCCACGATGGTTTCCAAATTATCGATAAATTCAGGCTCACGAAGTTAGGAATGATTATCTAGAGAATTTGGAAATCAAGAGTGGTATTTGTTAGGACTATTTAACGAATAAAATTAAGCTGTTTACTCACAATCATTATTTCACTGTAGTTCTTTAAAATATTTTATTTTAATGTAAACGGCGAGGTTTAAAACGAATGAGAAGGAACGCTTTGGTACGCTTCATTTTGCTTCTTTTTTTCAACACTCAACACTGCAACCAGATCATACTATTATTTATAGCCAAAAGATCGCAATGTTGTAAGAATGCATCCTAGTGGAGAAATTTATAACCAACGTTATAGGTATTAACTAATTTCTGATGTCCTATGATGTAGCATATGTCAATTATATTTTTCTGCGTCATTTCCTGGAAAATAATTCGGCTAAGAAAGTAAAAACAATGTTTTTTTATGGTATAATCAATTGTTAAAAATGTATTTATATTATCTTCTCGATATGCCGCTTTCTGTTGACATTCATGCACTATATATACAATCTGGTAGCCGTATTTCTTAGAGAGTCAGTCACTGCAAAATAATGCTATGACCTATTCAGAATGTTAAAAAGGAGGTGCTTTCTTTATTATGATAAACTTTAGATGGTAAATTTTAGGCGAAACACGACTGTGATTGGTTGTAAATCAAAAATCATTGAAATGTGATTGGTCATTGACTACCATTTGGGGCATGCGTTAAATAGTCAGAATGAAGTTACTGAATAAAGTACGGGCTTCTGAAATGAACATTTCAATAGTTGGAGAACATACTAACTTGAAATGTAATATTGAAATTTTGCGCCATGATATAGTGTTTCCCAGTTAGTGTTTATTTAGAAGCAAGAACGAAGACTGGGGAGAGATGTAAACCGCAAACTGGTAGTAAACAAGCCGCTGACGAGTTTAATACAGTTCCACAAATCCATCACTTCTCATATCTCCATCTCTCTAGACCAAGATCCTTTCCGCAGAGTTATGAATTTTGATATCCTTTACAAGGACTGAATGGACTCTTGGATCGTAGAAGCAAACGTTCTTCTTTGTAATGAAGTTTTTCATCCACTTACTTTTTTAACAGTGCGAAGTTGCACTTCACATACTTGCAGCTGTATGAACTTGAATTCTGGTAACAGCAGTGGTTAGTACATGTCGCGCGTCTCTTTATAAAATAAATCGTGTACCTTATAAACTACTTTTCTGTGGTTGGTTTCATATGATACTGTATGTAGAGATTATCATAAGTAATGCCACGAGTGATTTCCAAATTTATCTGGAGAATCTGGAAATCAAAAGTGGCATTTGTTAGGATTATTTAACGAATAAAATTAAGCTGTTTACTCACAAATCATTATTTAACTATATATATTTTAAAATATTTATATATTTAAAGTAAACGGCGATGTTTGAAAACAAATGAGAAACGATTGTTACGCTTCATCTGCGTACTTGTTTGCCTTATCACTGCAACTAGATGATAGATGATAACGCAATATTTGTAAAAATGCTCTCTAGTGGAGAAAAAATGAAACATCAAACTGTATATTAATTCATTTCTGATGTCGTATGATGTAAATATGACAATTATATATTTCTGCATTATTACCTGGGAAAAATACATTTAAGAAAGTGCAAACAGTGGTTTCCTTTTTTTTTTTTTGGTGGTACAATCAATTGTTACAAATATTTTTATATTAACTCCTGCAAGCGCTATGTGTTGACATCCATGCACTATATATACAATCTGGTAGCCGTATTTCTTATAGGATCAGTCACTGCAAAATAATGGTCAGATCTGTTCAGAATATTAAAAAGGAGGAGCTTTATTTAACCCTTTGCCGCTCCCATTTACCGTCCTCCTACTAGCACAGGATGGCCGGGTTTTTTAAATGGGCATTTACATTTAAATACCTATAGCAGAATCTATGTTCCCCCTTAAGAAAGAAAATATAAAAATTAAACTGAAAAAGATAGGATTATAATTATTTTTTATCTAATTCCTAATATATTACGCATGTAATAACGTACTCACCTAATTCTGCAACTCCACATTTCGCTGCTGGTGGTATTCCAAAAAACATCCCACACGGCACAATGGAAGGTCACACTGTTTACACTTAAATGTTGTCTGTTTATCCCTTCCAGATGGAGCTTTTTATTTTTCTGTATACACAAAGCACACACTTTTGCACGGCCTGATATTTTTTCCATAGAATGAAAAAGTTCAGGGGATGCAGTTCCGATGGGCAAACTTATCTTCCTGCCTGTACGCTTGCAAGACGTGAACGTACTTATTAGCTGACGCACCAAGTTTCATCTGAAGGTCACTTGCCTGTTTCCGTGTGCTGTACTCGAGGGCTGGTTTTTCAGGTCATATCAGATGAAACAGTTCACAATACACACATTTAGGATAAAATGTAATAGAAACTTCCACCACTTAATTGAAAATCGGCCAACACCATAATATTCGCGTTTCTGATCAGTTATATCCACGCCTGCCATGTGCTTCGTGTAATTTATGACGGCATTAGGACATGGAACTTCTATTTCTCTTCAATTGCCTTTTCCTTTTTTTTCTTGTGACTGAACCATCAGTCTGGAGATCGGAATTCGTAGAAAGGAAAAAAACAACACTTTTGTCTTGCCACACTACCGCCGTCACATCTTCATGCTTCATTTTTCTGGACTCGCCCCTTTTCAATTTCAAAAGAGTTGGTTTTCTAAATTCGGCTGGCCAATTCTTTCTGTTTGCCCTTGTAGTGCCACAGTGTATCCATGTCTCTTACTCTTTTAGGCGATGTGCGAGATGTAGATGTCACGATTTCAACCTCAACTGAGCCCTCAGGAAGTAACTCGGTTTTGAACTTCATTATCTGTGATCTATATAAGTGCTTATCCTTGGTTCATATTTACACGCGTGCAGGAATGCCTACTAAGTGATTTCATAACACCCGCATAAAGAGATCACGTGTTCTGTACGCACGACGCAATATTTTTAAGATGGTTTCATCAAGGGCGCTTTAGAGCGTTTAGGCCGGCAGGAGACATTTAAATTTCGAGCGCTTCGGAGATTTAGGGCCGGCAAATTTAATATTGATAAATATTTGGTGAAACACGACTGTGATTGGCTGTAAAACAGAAATCATTGAAACGTGATTGGTCATTGACTCTCATTTGGGGCATGAGTTAAATAGTCATCATTATGTAGTGGATGGGCGAGAAGATCTGGACATGAATATGTAGTGATAAGATTTTGAGAAAGGAAATCTATTATTCAGTCTTGTAATCTTAACCAAGTAATTAAAATATTGCCCATGGGCCTATAGAAGTCATTACTGACAAAATAAACACAATTCATGAGGTAAGGGTTCGTCATAATTAATTTTTATCCCTTCCCCTTTTCTTTTTCTTTCACATTTACTGTTCATTTTTGTCATTTGTCTAGAATGGATAAATAATTATCTTTACACTATATCTATACCGTCTTGATTTTCAGGTGCAATTTTCGAGATAATGGAAGAGAAAAGGAACTAAAATAAGTAAAAAACCAATAAAAAGGTGCTTTTTAGGCCACATTTATTCATAAAAAATTGAAAGTATTTAAAAATAAAATGTTTGTATATGTAAACCAGAGTTTCTAGTGATAACGTTGTTGTCTAAGATGCAGGGGGTTGGCCTTCGATTCTCGCTTGAGCCAGTTAATATGAGTATTTTACTATGATGCTGACTCGGTACATGTGGATACTTTTCACGGTGGGCGCCATGTGTGCTGGTTCGCTCAGGGTAGAATATGGTAACTCAGGGATGCTTATATTAGAAACTCATTACTTCAGGTTACTTACTTACTCACTGGCACTATCGAACCCGTAGCTATCCATACATCCCTATCCTGAGCTAATACTTTCCAATCATTCCCTGTATAATCTACTTCCCTCAAATCATAGTTAATGTTATTTTCCCACCTCATTCTTGGTCTACCAACTGGGCGTCTTCCCTGTGGCTTTCCTACAAGAAGCTTCCATGCAAGTCTTTCATTCCCCATACGTGCAACATGTCCTGCCCATTGCAGTCTACGGGACTTAAGTGTTCTTATTATATCTGGCTTCCTATAAAGACCATGTAGTTCATTGTTATGTAGTCTTCTCCATTCACCTGTCTGTTCATCTCTCTTTGGTCCAAAAATTTTCCTAAGAACTTTATTCTCAGGTTATTGAATAATTTTGCATATACAATTATAGAATTACAATGTTTTATACCTCACTAATTCTGAGTGGAGTTGATGAATTTACTTAAGCCCACGTGTTTTTAATATCAATTTTCTAAAGGTCGCGAACGGTTGCTGTAGGACTTGTTTCTTGTAGAACGTATGAGCGTGAGAGAGTTTTCACACGCGTCCTTGCCTTATAAGGGTGATGACTCCTCCCATAAAGTAACCATCCCCACTCCAAATGCACATGTTATTCATTACACCTTAGAGGGGTACGTACCATTCATTTGTGGTTCCTATGTTGGTAATAGACTCGTGTGCACGTTTGTGCGCCTTCCAGTTATTACTATTAATCTATGTTTTAGTACTTAGAGTCTATTACTTCTTGCCACACGCTATGGATACATTTTCTGGATGAGGATTTTCGGGATTTTTCCTAATCTATCAGACAAATGTTAGGAATCTTTAAAACCTAAAGAGGCCTAAAAACATCTGGTTATACAATCATATATATCTTGTTTGGTATGGATGTTGACTGAAGAGTGTGTTGTGTTAAATGTTCTTATTGTCTTGAGGTGGACCCGGCATTGAGATGAACATCACTTATCCAGGGAGGCCCTCCATATCCTTGTGTGGTCAAACAAATTATGTAGTGGGTCATAAAGTGTAAGTCCCGGTTAACAATGGACAGATAAAAGTACTTACAATGGGAAAGGTTACACAAAGAAAACAAATACATGTAGAGAGAAAGAATGAAAGAAAAGGGACTTTATTATCAAGTATAAGAAGAGATACTTCGAAGTAGAAGTATGTTATAGGATAAAGTCTTTGATAATAATATAAAAAAATATATAAAAATAATAATAAAAAATAAAATATAAAAATATTAACAAAAAATAAAATAAAAATAATAATAAAAATATATAAAAATAATCCATCCATAGTAATTCTGCCCGAAGGCAGGTCCTTCACTGCAATCATATCATTTTCATGCTATGCTTGTAGCTTTACTAGGGAATTGTGTAAGTGTGGTAGCTTTCCATTGCTTTCCACACCGGTGAAGGATGATGATGATAATGATAATGGTAAGGATGATAATGATAAGGATGATGGCCATATGATTTCGGGGACCGTTTGGGCCTTAAAGTTTTCCTGACATTTGTCTTACAGGTGAGGAAAAACCCCGATCAAAACGTCACCCAGAAAAACTGTCCCGACCGGGGATCGAACCCGGCCCCGCTGCGTGACAGGCAGGACGCTATCCCGAGACCACAGCGGTGGACATAAAATAATAATAATAATAATCATAAAATAAGATATAATAAGTAATAATATATAATAATAAATAAATACAATATAAAAATAAAAACAATAATAACTAATAAATACATATATAAAATAAAAACAATACTAATAAATACATAAACTTATAAAAATAAATATAATAATAAATAAATGTAATAAAAATATAAAAATAAAAATAATAATAATAAATAAATAAAGGTATAAATAATAAGAATAAATAAATAAAATATAATAATAATAAAAATAAATAAATATGAAAATAATAATAAAAATAAAAATATGAAAATATAATATTAAAAACAATAATAATAGTAATAATAATAATAATTATAGTGAACCCGCCAAAGTCTATCCCAAGCTATGTTGGAACTAGTGAGGGGGAGGAGTAACAACCACGTTAAGAAATCTGGGTTCAGCTGGCCCGGTTGATAAGGGCTCCTTACCTAGTGCACAGATACTGCTGCATTGCACTTCATCATTAGCTTGACAAAAGCTAGAGGAAGAAAACCTTGAATTAAAATCACTTGGTCCTCCAAGTTTTGGGTTGATGCATCCCTATTCATAAAAAAGTAACAATGCTAAAAACCTAGATAATTAAATAGGACGGAAATAAACGAAGACTTCAATAACAAATAAATGATTAAGAATGATGTAGATCATAAAAGAAGTAAATATTTTCAATGGTTAATTACAAAGAGTTTTATAGACAAAATGGGGTATAAAAAAGATCGAACAAAGGTAAGAAAGTTGGTAACAGAAAAAAAGAAAAATGTGCCAAAGAATTCAGAGTTATAATGGAGGAAGAGAGCCTGGATGACGTTGAAAAATTCAAGAAAGCCAGGACAAAATATAATAAATGTTCATGGAATTTGTTTAAAAGAATGGAAATTACATTTTAGCAAGCTACTGACTGAAGATCATACGGAATTTTTAAGTTAAATTGAAGACAAAAATGATGACAAAAACACGAGTATACATTTAGATTAATAATGAATAAAAACTGAGTCGTAACTAATTATTAACTTGAAAATGTTATTTCTCATAATTAATTCACGAATACATTTATATATTGAGGCAGTACAGGTAGCATTTAGAAGTTTAAAAACGGAACGGCTTTAGGGAAGGAGGAGTATAGTTAGAATTAATTAAATATGGAACAAGGAAATTATTTGTATTGTTAAGTATTTTTTGAAAAACACCAAAATGGAGAAGAGGTATCAGTAAAATGGAAAATTGGATTGATATTAGTGATTCATAAAAAACGAAGACCATATGAGTGCAATAATAATTATAGAAGAGTCAGTATCTAAAAATAATATTGGACTATTTGTATCAGAAGAGTTAACAAGGATGTAGAATATCACCCACAGTATTCAAGATAAAAACATAAAACACTGTCAAACTGAAATGAAACATTTCAGGAATGGGAGTACCAGTTGAAGATGGATCAGCATATATGACATATTTGCAGATGACCAAATAATAATTGCGCTAGAGCATAAAGACATGGAGTTTATGTTTAGAAAATTGTTGTAAGAATAGGATAATTGAGGTATGAAATTATAATTAGAAGAAAATATTTTACCCCTCCATGGTATCTTTATCTTGTCGTAGTGGAGTGGCTTGCGTGCTTATATGATCCCGAGAGTTACGCCGGTGGTATGCATTGCTGCCGATAGGGTTAGCCATGCCGGACTGGTCGAAGGTGATAAGCCGGACGAAAAAAGTACCTTGGTCGAAAGAGTGACGATCCTTTACCGTAAAAATACAATCGTCAAGAAATGCGGACATGGGTTCAACTGGGGTAAAATTTTACGGAGGTCAAATAGTCCTCCATTCGGTTCTCCGGGCGGAGACTACTTCAGGGAACTCATGCCAAAGGTTCAAACATACGGACATACTCCTAGGGACATAGAATGTTAGGACTTTATACAATAGCGGGGCGCTAGAGATATTAACCCCTGAATTGGATAAATCACCCTTGGATATAGTCGCTTTACAGGAACTTAGATGGCCAGGACAAGGTAGTCAGGAATCAGGAAGCTTTGCATTATACTACGGGGGTGCAGAAAGACCTGAATTCGGAACGGGTTTGTTTAGTCAGAAGGAGAATCCTATCCGCTATCCGAAATATTTAGTTTCCAGTGATAGGATATTATACATAAATCTAAAGGGTAAACGGCATCATTTTGAAATCGTAAATGTACATGCTCCCACAGAAGATAAAGATGACAAGATCAAGGATGAGTTTTATGAAGAATTAGAATGCTTATTTGATAGCCTTTCACGATATCATATGAACATTGTCTTAGGAGATCTTAATGCAAAACAGGGGCGGGAAGATATATTCAAACCAACAATAGGCAAATTCAGTCTTCATGAAGATAGTAATGACAATGGGGTTGGATTAGTCACCTTTGCCACAGCAATGAATCTCATTGTTAAGAGCACAACATTTCAGCATAAGGATATTCATAAATACATCTGGACGTCCCCAGATGTCAAAACTTGAACCCAGATAGATCACGTATTAGCGGACAAACGCTGGCACAGTAGTATCATCGATGTTAGATCAGTTAGAGGGACAGACTGCAATTCGGATCATCATCTGGTCAGGACGAAAATCAGACAACGGCTATCCATAATGAGAGGAAAAAACGCTAAAGATGTTTTGAAAAATTTCATTAAAAACAACTTGAAAAATGATGAAATATTGCAAGAATACCACATTAAAATTGCTAATAGATTTAAAGTACTGAAATCTTCAGATGGCAATGTGGCATGCGAAAAATAAACTGATATAAATAAAGAATGGGAGGCTATAAGAGGTACCATTAAATTGTCAGCATCAGAAATCATTGGTTACTTAAAAAGAGGCAAAACAAGAAATGGTTTGATGAGGAATGTGCCGACATTGTAAAGAATAGAAAGTTAGCAAAAATGAAATGGTTACACCAGCCAAATGAGGTAAATTTGGAGCAACTGGGTAGTGTTAGACGGGATACCGCGAAATTACTAAAGAGTAAAAAGGGAGAATATCAGAGAGAAGATTAATGATCTTGAAATTAATGCAAAAAATAAGAGAATTAGAGAATTATTTCAGGGAATTAGGGTAGAGAGGAAAGGGTTTCAAGCTAGAACAAACATAATTAGGAATGATAATGGGGATATGATTGCAGATTCCAGAGTATATTAAATAGATTGAAAAGTTACTTTAATCAATTATTAATTGTACATACAGAACAGGATATTCAAGAGGATAATTTACAGACAGCAGGAATGCTAATCGTAGAACCTAGTGCATTAGAGGTTGATAGGCAAAATGAAGATGTACAAAGAATAAGGTTCAGATGAGATCCCGGCAGTACTGATAAAATCAGGGGGAGAAAAATTAATGGACAAGATACGCCAGTTGCTTATATGATTTGGGATAAAGAAACTCTTCCAGATGAATGGAAAAAATCGATTATCATATCAATTTATAAGAAAGGAAATAAAACTAATTGCAACAAATATAGGGGCTTCTCATTACTTTCAACTTCGTACAAAATTCTAAGAAATATATTAGTAAGCAGACTTACTCCTTATGTTGATGAGATTGTAGTAGGTCATCAACGTGGAATTAGAAGAAACAGGTCTACAACAGATTAGATTTTATCTTAAGACAGATTTTGGAAAAGAAACGGGAATGTAATTATATTGTACATCAACTATATGTAGACTTCAAAAAAGGCATATGATTGAATTAAGAGGGAGAAGTTATATAGTATCCTGCTGGAGTTCGGAATTCCTGAAAAGTTAGTTAGACTTATACGAATGTGTCTAAATGGCACAAAGAGTAGGGTGCGTGTAGGGAAACAGTTTTCGGATACTTTTGAAATCCACTATGGGTTGGAGCAAGGAGAAGCACTATCTCCTCTACTATTTCATTTTGTACTAGAGCATCTCATCAACTTTTGGAGAATGAAGAAGGCCTACAACTCAATGGTATTAATAAGCTGTTGGTTTATGCTGATGATGTAGTACTATTGGCCGATAGCGAGGAGATACTAAAGGCCAACACGCACACACTACTGAGTAACACTAAGAAATTGGGACTGGAAGTAAATATCAATAAAACTAAATATATGGTTACACATAAAGATACATTTCATCATGGAAATTGACAGCTAATAACAAATGAGGGAAATTTTGAGGAAGTGACTGAATTCAAATACCTAGGAACAATAATCACAAACAGGAATGAGATGCACAAGGAAATTAAACATAGACTCAATTCTGGAAATGCGTGTTATTATGCATTACAGAGACTCTAGACTTTCCAATTCCTTTAAAAAAAACGTTAAACTGAAAATATATAAAACTATTATTCTACCAGCTATATTATATGGGTGCGAAACATGGACTCTTACCTTAAGGGAGGAAAGAAATTACGAGTATTTGAGAATAAAGTTCTTAGGAAAATGTTTCGACCAAAGAGAGATGAAGAGACAGGTGAATGGAGAAGACTGCATAACAGTGAATTAAACTGTCTTTATAGGAAGCCAGATATAATGAAAACAGTTAAGTGTCGTAGACTGCAATGTGCAGGGCATGTGGCAAGAATGGGGAATGAATGACGTGCATGGAAGCTTCTTGTAGGAAAGCGCCCAGTTGGTAGAAGAAGAATGGGGTGGGAGAATAACATTAACTGTGATTTGAGGGAAGTAGATTATCCAGGGGACGATTGGAAAACATTGGCTCAGGATAGGGATGTATGTGGAACTTATGTCCGCGCAGCCATGAACCTACGAGTTCGATAGTGCCAGTGAGTTAGTTAGTTAGAAAACATTTTCATGGAATGTGTAGAGCAGAAACCGAAGATTTAATATTTGAAGAAACGAAGTGATATATCAGTTGATGTTAAGATTTTGAATATTTGGGGGTAAAATAGATAAAGATAATGTACAAGAATGTAATATTAAGAACATAATACATTTAGGTACATGAATAACAGAAATGTTAATTGGAGTCCAACGGAACCAGGCAAAATAAATTACAAATATATAATTCAAGAGTGAGAAGTGCTGTCATATATGGAGCTGAAGCATGCAAATTGAACAAATCATATGTTGATGGAAATGGATTTCTTAAGGAGATCAGCGAGAAGTTCAAAATGAAAAAAAGAAAAAAAAAAAGATCGTCATGCGAGAAAAAATGATAATTAAGTAATTAAGTATCCAATAGTAGTTTGTATAAGATACAAGCAATTAAATTGGTATGGGCACTTATATGAAGAAAGAAGAATAAATGTTACCCACAGCATTGACTTGGTGTAAAGAAGAAGAAGAAGAAAGGCAGACCTTGATGAAATACGTAAGAACTAGAATGAAAACAAGATGATTTTTGGATATGGAGTGGATGGATAGGGACGAGTGGAGAAAGAAGTAAACTTTAGGCACAGAAAAATGTGTAAACATTGAAAATCTGTGTAGAAGAAAACAGAAAGAAAGACCTCGAAACTCAATGAAAAAAATAAGAACTGGAATGAAAACAAGAGGATTGAAGGACATGGAGTGGATGGATAGGGACGAATTGAGAAGGTAAATAATACTAGATGTGTAAACATTGAAAATCTGTATATAAATAATAATAACAATGATAATGAATAATATTGTTTGTTACCCAATATGATTGCTGAATCACGAACAGTGCATCATTACGTAAAAGTTCCAACCTATAAATGAAATCCTGTTTGAACTTCTGAGACAAATCCACCTTCGAGATGTAGAACAAAACTTGTTACGCGATAAACAATTTGTATTTAGAACCGGAGGCGAACAGAAATAAAATTAATCAGTTAATTTATTTTCCCTTACATTTAAATTTCCATCTCGGTGCCGACTTGTTAACAACTGATTTCAGATGAGTTAATAAAAGCGAACGTGTTTCATTGTTACCGGGTGAACTGTATTTAATTCCTGTGTTCACTAAAAACAGGCAGATTCACTTCTCCATGTGCATGTCAAGATAAGTTAATTTCATATTGATAAATAATGGTTAAATATATTTGAGGTTGCAAAGCAAATTCAAATGAGAATTACCTATATAAAATTATTTAAAAAGTAGCACAAAAAGATCAGAAAAGGGACGAAAAAAGAAGAGAAGAGACGAGAAATGGTAAAGGTTACAAAAATGGAAGAAAAGTGATAAAAAGATACTCATCCTCAATTTTAGGCAATAATTCACTCATTGGTTTCTTTTATAGAACTTCAATTTATTAGTCCAATAAAAAAGTGGGCACGTAAAAACCGTACCCTAATGCTTATTATTGTTTATCATAAGTAATGACACTAGTGATTTCCAAATTACCGATAAATTCACGAATCACTAAATTACGAGTGAATTTATCTAGAGGACTTGGATATCAAGAGCGCTATTTATTAGCACTATTTAACGAATAAAATTAAGCTGTTTACTCACAAATCATTATTTAAATAACCATCCATCCATAGCAATTCTGCCCGAAGGCAGGTCCTTCACTGCAATCATAGCATTTCCATTCTATGTTTTGCAGCTTTACTAGGGAATTGTGTAGCTGTGGTAGCTTCCCGTTGCTTTCCACACCTGTGAAGGATGATGGTGATGATGATAATGGTAAGGACGATGATGATGATGATGATGGCCGTATGATTACGGGGACCTTTTGGGCCTTAAAGTTTTCCTGACATTTGTCTTACAGGTGAGGAAAAACCCCGATAAAAACCTCACCCAGAAAAACTGCCCCGACCGGGGATCGAACCCGGGTCCGCTGGGTGACAAGGCAGCACGCTACCTCGAGACCACAGCTTGATTATTATTGATATATTTAATGTAAATGGCGATGTTTGAAAACAAATGAGAAATGTTGTTCATCCACTGCAACTAGATCATATTATTTATTGCCAAATAGGATTGTAATATTGTAAGAATGCACCCTAGCGGAGAAAAGATGAAACATATGAAACTGTATATTATAACGAACATTATAGGTTATTTTTTTAGGAAACAAATTCGTAAAATCGTTATTTAAAAACACAATTATTGAACACATCAACAACATCAAGGATTAGACCTTAACGTCTGTTCCGATCTCATGATAGAATTGGTCTATCCATTTTTACTGGGTCTTCCAACATTTCTTCGTCCTAGTGGTTTAAGATTTTTAAAATACATTACGAAACTCCGTTGAGGTTACTGTGTTAAATTTTTAATAATTGTAAAACAGTACCTGAGATCTCAGTCGTCATCAATAATTTGCATTTGCTTGCTGAGGACGACTGTTTTACATTTCTTAAAACTTTATTCCTAGTGGTTTGTAATGAAAAATCTGTTTTGGATTTCTATTGTTATCCATTCTATTGATGAACACACAATTATCAAATTATAGTTCGAAGGAATTTGATCATTATTTGCTAAATTCAACGTATTTGTTCGAGAGTCAGTCACTGCAAAATAATGCTATGACCTGTTCAGAATATTAAAAAGTAGGAGCTTTCTTTAATATGATAAACAGAAGTAGATAAATATCGGGTGAAACACGACTTAATTGGTTGTAAAACAAAATTCATTGAGACGTGATTGGTCATTGACTCCCATTTGGGACATGGGTTAACTAGTTTTCGAAATTATTTTGGTGTATTTTTTTATTTCTGATTATCTTATTCCAGTTTGGCACTTACCTTTTATTAACAGAATCTAAATGATGTTGAGTGATTCCGGGTTCTGTGGCCGTGGTCCATAGTTGGTGTTGATACCAGACGTTTCGCCCTCAACTGCGGAGGGCATCTTCAGTGCCTAGAAGCACTCGCCACTGAAGATGCCCTCCGCAGTTGAGGGCGAAACGTCTGGTATCAACACCAACTATGGACCACGGCCACAGAACCCGGAATCACTCAACATCATGATTACCGGCCGTGAAAGCCTGCATTCAACTAACAACAGAATCTAAAGATTGTAAATTATTTAATCCTGAGTTTATCAGTTCCTTTGATAAATTCATTTCCTCTAGCCTTATTTCAGTTAACATTTTCTATGACAGAAATAACATTATCAGTTCAGTGACCAATCTGACAAGTTTATTTAACTGTTTAACTGTTTAAGATACAGATATTTAAATAAACTTTTTAATTTATCCGGGTGTTATTTGCGAATCGTGAAGTCACAATAAATTTACAATAAACAGATTTATTGACAATAAAATAGAATATTTTATGTTGGAACAAGGAATTCAAATAAAGTAAGTGAAACAAACTACATATTTGGGAATAACATTGAACGTATAGGCAAAGAGAATATAAAGCATATAGTTGAATTGAGTAGATGAATAATATCATCTTTAACATATATATAGTGGGATAAACATATTTGGAAAGACACCAAAAAATATATTGATAAAACATTGGTGGAATCTGCTGCAATACATGGAAGTGAGGCATGGACAATCAATAAGTACTACAAGAATAGACTAATAGCTCTAGAAATGGATTATTTACGCAGAAGTGCCAGAAAGTCAAAATTAGAATATGTCACAAATAAGGAAATTAGAAACACAATGGAAGCAGAAGAAAACGTAATTGAAAGAATTGAAGAGAAAGAATAAAAATGGTTAGGACATATTTTAAGAATGGAAGACAAGAGAGAGCCGAAACAACTATATCAATGGCAAGCGACCAGAAAGAAGAAAAAAGGAAGACTGAAGTTAACATGGAAGGAAAGCATGAGGATAGCAAATGCAAGCAAGAGGGTTAAGCATAGGAGATGATGGCATGGAAGACGGTATCAGCTGTAAAAACCCGAAGATAGATAGAAATCTAATATATAAAAATGTTTGTATTTTATGCGCTACAATACCGTTCATCCGATTGTGATGGGGATTTTTGCAAAATGTTCAGGAGATTTCCGGGGTGAGCATAGGCTATAAGAAAGTTGTGATTCTAAAATCCTACACCTTTAAAAATCGCCCTTTGTATTGAAAAACGCGGACAAAGTAAATTTTTGGACGCTTAAATAACCTGGTCTGACCGAATCTAACATACCCTGAACAGAACCTTAATCTAACCTGAATCTAACCGTACCTAGACCGAACCTAAACATTACCTAAACTGAATCTAAACTAAACGTACACCGAGACTACACTGAACGTACACTTAACCTACACCGACCCTAAACTGAACCTAACACAAATCTAATCCGAACCTAAACCTGAACCTACCGTGCTTAACCTAACTTAACCAAGCCTAACACAACCGTGCTTAACCTAACTTAACCGAGTGTAACCTACCGAGCCTAACACAACCGTGCTTAACCTAACTTAACCGAGTGTAACCTACCGAGCCTAACACAACCGTGCTTAATCTAACTTAACCGAGTGTAACCTACCGAGCCTAACACAACCGTGCTTAACCTAACTTAACCGAGTGTAACCTACCGAGCCTAACACAACCGTGCTTAACCGAGTGTAACCTACCGAGCCTAACACAACCGTGCTTAACCGAGTGTAACCTACCGAGCCTAACACAACCGTGCTTAACCTAACTTAACCGAGTGTAACCTACCGAGCCTAACACAACCGTGCTTAACCTAACTTAACCGAGTGTAACCTACCGAGCCTAACACAACCGTGCTTAACCTAACTTAACCGAGTGTAACCTAACGAGCCTAACACAACCGTGCTTAACCTAATTTAACCGAGTGTAACCTAACCTTACCTGAATCCAAAACTAAAAACTAAAACCCGAAACGAAACTGAAGGAAAAATGAACTCAAAACTGAAACCCAAACTAAATTTAAACTGAACCCAAACCCGAACGTAACCCGGAACTAAATCTGACCTGAACCTTATCTAAATCTGACCTAACCTTACATAACACTATTTTACTCTGACCTCACCTAATCTAACCTTGACCTATTCGAACCGAACCTAACTTGACCTAACCTAATCCATCCTATACTAATCTAACCCAACCTGACCGATACCTGACCTAACCGATACATAATCAAACCCAAAAACATAATCTAAAAATTCCAACCGATCCGATCAAAATGGCACGAAGCCTTGGCGCAGAGCTACTGGATTTGCGCTGGTTCGAGTTCCAATGGGGAAGGAATTTTTTATGGAATTTCGGCCAGTATGAGACCGGTGCCCATACTGTAGCCACTCCAGGTTGAGGAGACCTGGGAAACCCGACATGCTGACCACATGTCACCCCTACACTGCCTCGATGATCGTCTACACATGTGTACGTGAGCCAGCAGCCGGCTGGTGGGCCAAGGGCCTTCTAGGCCTGTCACGCTTGGAAAACGAGAAACTACCGTTAACCGATCAAGCTATCTCTAAAACGATACAAATTTCCTTAAACCGATGAATCTACCTCTAAAACGATCGAATTACACGAAAACCGGTCAATTTACCTCTAATCCAGCCAAACAACGGCTAAATTGATAATTATGTTATAAATCTATAATTATTTTTCTTTTCTACTTATTTAACTAAACATAAAACACATTTAATTCATTTAGGTGTAGCAGAGCACGCCGGGTATTGGCTAGTATTACATAAAATAATTATACCGTCATTCATTCCTTATACATTTGATATCAATGTTTTTTTTTAACACCACTTGGTGTGGGATCAATTTTCATGTTGTGTCCTTGTAATAAAACAACATAGATAATGTCGACAAACTCCACAATAAATTTATTTTAATTCTATAAATCCTCCGTTACATTCCACTCACTAATTACTGTAATAATTGTATTTTAAAGTTTATATATCACAAGTAATTATCGTCACTTGCCACAGTTTCTTCTTTTTACAGTTCACTGTATCGCTGTCACAACGCAACAACTCTCCTGATCTTGGCATAGTTTATATAGGCCGGGTAAGGAATTTTCTATCGAGACCCTTTCGGTATGAAAGTTTCTGATCATCGAACCTTCCCGACAGGGAGAGTCGAAGCATAGAGAAACCTCCGGAAAGGAAGTCCAAACGCATCGATAATCTGTGCGGGTCTTTCAACTCGCGAGCCAGCGACTCACGAATATATTTCTATTAATGCGAGACCACTGTTCTCACCTTCACTCGCGAAATTCAAACGTCGCTATTTCGATGCACGACACTATACAAGGAGTCCATAAAGTCCTGTTACCAAAACAATGTAACTTAGCTTGTAAAATATTTGAGATAGTGACATGCGGGTTTTTGCATCATAGTCTACATCTCTCAAAGTTTTGTTTACATTTGCTGCAGATTGTGATTTAAACGACAATGACGACACCACAGGAAAAGACCCAATGTGTATGGTGGTGTGCTGGGTCTGGTAAATCACCAGTAACTGTTAAACGAAATTTCCGCCGTTAGTATGGAAGAGATCCTCCATCCAAATCATCCATAATTAGATGGGCCGAGACATTTCTAGCAACTGACAGTGTAATGGACTTGCCACAGAGTGGACGACCAGGTGTGAGCCAAGAAACTATCGACAATGAGCAACTTGCATTTCAATTCAGACATCAAAAATCTGAATGTCGTGCTTCACGGGAACTGCTTTTACCAAAATCAACCATTCATAAAGTCCTCCATAAGCGGCTACATCTTCAGGCCTATAAAGTGCAAATTATGCAAGTGTTGCTGCCAACTGACTTCCCTCGGCGTGCTGGATTTGCTGATTCCATCCTAAACGCAATTGACGAAGACAATGAGTACCTACAGAGGGTGAAGTTCTCTCATGAAGGGACTTCCTTTATGTATGGACATGTTGACAGCCGTAATGTTTGGAAAGGGGTACTGGTGATTTACCAGACTCAGCATACCACCATACACACTGAGCATTTTCCTGTGGCGTCGGTATTGTCGTTCAAATCACAATCTGCAACAAATGTAAACAAAACTTTAAGAGATGTAGAATACGTTGAAAAAAATCGCATATCTCTATCTCAAATAGTTTATGAGCTAAGTTACATTGTTTTGGCAGCAGGACTTTGCGGACATCATGTGTGTGTGTGTATATATATATATATATATATATATATATATATATATATATATATAGACTACTTTCACAAATATTAGAACATATAATTAATTATAAATATATACGAGAAATTCTATGGGGGTTGCAGAAAGACCTGCATTTGGAATGGGTTTTTTAGTCAGAAGGAGGATCCTATCTGCTATCCGAGATATTAAGTTTGTTAATGATAGGATATCATACATAATTCTAAAGGGTAAACGACATGATTTTATAATTGTAAATGTACATGCCCCCACAGAAGATAAAGATGACAAGATCAAGGATGAGTTCTATGAAGAATTAGAATGCTTATTTGATAGCCTTTCACGATATCATATGAAAATTGTCATAGGAGATTTTAATGCAAAAGTGGGGCGGGAAGATATATTCAAACCAACAATAGGCAAATTCAGTCTTCATGAAGATAGTAACGACAACGGGGTTAGATTAGTCACATTTGCCACATCGAAGAATCTGATTGTTAAGAGCACAACATTTCAGCATAAGGATATTCATAAATACACCTGGACGTCCCCAGATGGAGAAACTCGGAACCAGATAGATCATGTATTAGTGGATAAACGCTGGCACAGTAGCATCATTGATATTAGATCAGTTAGAGGGACAGACTGCAATTCGGATCATCATCTGGTCAGAGTGAAAATCAGACAACGGCTATCGCTTATGAGAGGAACGAATGCTAAAGATAATTCTGTAAAATATGAATTAAAAAACTTGAAAAATGATGAAAATGCGGCAAGAATACCAAATCAAAATTGCTAATAGATTTGAAGTACTGGAATCTTCAGATGATAATGTGGCAAACGAAGAAGAACCTGATATGAATAAAGAATGGGAGGCTATAAGAGATACTATTAAATGTCAGCATCAGAAAGCATTGGTTGTTTAAAAAAGAGGCAAAACAAGAAATGGTTTGATGAGGAATGTGCCGACATTGTAAAGAAAAGAAAGCTAGCAAAAATGAAATGGTTACACGAGCCAAATGAGGTAAATTAGAGCAATTGGGTAGTATTAGACGGGAAACCACTAAGTTACTAAAGAGTAAAAGAGGGAATATTTGAGAGAGAAGATTAATGATCTTGAAATGAATGCAAAAATAGGAACATTAGAGAATTATATCAGGGAATTAGTATAGAGAAGAAAGGTTTCAGGCTAGAACAAACATAATTCGAAATGAAAATGGGGATATGATTGCAGATTCTAGGAGTATATTAAATAGATGGAAAAGTTACTTTAATCAGCTATTAAATGTACATACAGAACAGGACATTGAGGAGGATAAGTTACAGACAGCAGAAATGCTAGTCGCAGAGCCAAGTGCATTAGAGGTGAAATGGCGATTGAAAAATTGAAGATGTATAAAGCATCAGGTTCAGATGAGATCCCAGCAGAACTCATAAAATCAGGAGGAGAAAAATTGATAGACAAAATACGCTGGTTGCTTAGTATGATTTGGGAAAAAGAAGCTCTTCCAGATGAATGGAAGGAATCAATTATCGTACCAATTTATAAGAAAGGAGATAAAACTGATTGCAACACAAACAACTACAGGGGCATCTCATTACTTTCAACTTCATACAAAATTCTTACAAATATATAGTAAGCAGACTTACTCCCTACATTGATGACATTCTAGGAGATCATCAATGTGCATTTAGAAGAAAAACAGGTCTACAACAGATCAGATTTTTAGTATAAGACAGATTTTAGAAAAGAAGTGGGAATATAATGGCACTGTACATCAACTATATGTAGACTTCAAAAAAGCATATGATTCAATTAAGAGGGAGAAGTTATATAGTATCCTGCTGGAGTTCGGAATTCCTAAAAAGTTAGTTAGACTTATACGAATGTGTCTAAATGGCTCAAATAGTAGGGTGCGTGTAGGCAAACAGTTTTCAGACACTTTTGAAATCCAGAATGGGTTGAAGCAAGGAGATGCACTATCTCCTCTACTATTTAATTTTGTACTAGAGCATGCCATTAAATCTTTAGAGAATGAGGAAGGCTTACAACTGAATGGTATTAATAAGCTGTTAGTTTATGCTGATGATGTAGTACTATTGGCCGATAGCGAGGAGGTACTAAAGGCCAACACGCACACACTATTGAGTAACACTAAGAAATTAGGACTGGAAGTAAATATCAGTAAAACTAAATATATGGTCACAGGTAGAAATTCAGTATATAATGGAAATGGACAGCTAATGACAAATGAGGGAGAAATTTGAGGAAGTGGCTGAATTCAAATACCTAGGAACAATAATCACAAATAGGAATGAGACGCACAAAGAAATTAAACATAGGCTCAATTCTGGAAATGCATGCTATTATGCATTGCAGAGACTTTTGATGTCCCAACTCCTTTCAAAAACGTTAAGCTGAAATTATATAAAACATTATTCTACCAGTTATATTATATGGATGCGAAACATGGACTCTTACTTTAAGGGAGGAAAGGAGATTACGAGTATTTGAGAATAAAGTTCTTAGGAAAATTTTTGGACCAAAGAGAGATGAACAGACTGGTGAATGGAGAAGACTACATAACAATGAACTACATGGTCTTTATAGAAAGCCAGATATAATAAGAACAGTTAAGTCTCGTAGACTGCGATGGGCAGGACATGTTGCACGTATGGGGAATGAAAGACGTGCATGGAAGCTTCTTGTAGGAAAGCCAGAGGGAAAACGCCCAGTTGGTAGACCAAGAATGAGGTGGGAGAACAACATTAACTATGATTTGAGGGAAGTATATTATACAGGGAATGATTGGAAAGCATTAGCTCAGGATAGGGATGTATGGAGAGCTTATGTCCGCGCGGCAATGAACCTACGGGTTCGATAGTGCCAGTGAGTAAGTGAGTATACGAGAAAACAATGTAATGGTGAATATTAGAAGGTTGATTGATTGAAGAGAGAAAATGATGCTTAAGGGGTCAAGAGCCAATAATTATTGGTAAATATCAGAATATATGTTATTTATAAAATGTAGGAACAACATGAGAAAAGGCATTTGTTGTAAGGCATATGATGCTACAATCGTAAATAACGTCCGCTATATGAAAGTAAATAAGAATGAAATAAACTAAAATGAAGGAGGATAAAAATAATTTAAAATAATTGTTTTACAAGGTATTTGACTTCACTGTAGGCATAATTATTAAAATTATCTAATATTATAAAAGGTAGATGTAAAGTGATACCACTACAGGCGTTAGGTGGCCCTTGACGCACTGGCAGATTAACGATCCCCACAACTGGCACGAGAAGTCAGTGTGTTTTCAACTCTGCGTGATGGTCGGTTGTGCTCACAGAAAGAGTGTCCGATACTCATTTCCGTTAGAGGCTGAGTCGATCCCAGGTCATTTATACAGACATAAGTTTTAGTTTAAAACTGACCCTCGACCTTATAGAGTACTGCCTTAATCAACTATGCTACGGCGTATACTCCATGTACTTATCTTGTTATTGTTAAGTACAATGTTTTATACGTGGTACAGTCATTAAGCTTTGAGACTGAGCGCATAGTGGCGCTGGATGCACTATAGAGCATAGGTGGCTCCGTGGTATGATACCTTGTCAGTTAGTCTCTCATCCCTGAAAGAGACAGTTGAGTGCATGCTCTGCAAATAGAACTGTGGTCTTTGTTGTGACAGTGATTTGAATGCGCATGTCGGAACTCGAAATGCCACAGTTAGATCAACATCATGTTCTGTCAGAAATTAGGCAAGACCGCTGCCGAAACGTTTTAAATGATGCAGCAAGATTACGGTGAGTGCGCATTGAGTTGCAGTGTTGTGTTTAGGTGACGCCGACGTTTTATGCAAGGAAGAGACAGTTTGGAAGATGATGTGCGTACTGGTCGGCCACAAATAATTCTAACTAAACGCAAGGTAGAAGAAGTTGTAACGTTGATGCGTGCCAACTGCTCCCAATCAGTAGACCATCTGGCAGCAGCGGTAGGTATCAGCCATTGCACGTGCTACAAAATTATGTCTCATGACCTGAATTAGTCACATGTTGCCCAACACAGCATTCCACGAGTCCTGTCACAACACTAACTTCATGACCGCATGACGATTTGTGGTCAGTAGTGCTGACGATGATCCGACGTTTCTCAACCGGATAAAAACTGGAGACGAAACATGTTGAAAAGCAAGGTGCTGCTTCAACTGTTTTTTGATTCAAATGGAATTGTTCACATGGAATTCATATCAGAACGTGCTACTGTAAACAAAACCTGCTACAAAGAGATCCTTGGCCGTTTATGCGATTTAATTCGCCGTAAGCGACCTGAGCTTTGGCGTACAAATGATTATTGGTTGTTGCTACACGTCAACGCCCCCTCACATCGTTCTGTCCTTGTCCAAGAGGAACTTTCAAGTCAACAGGTGACAGTTGTGTCATACCCTTCGTAATCATCTGATCTCGCGCCATGCGACTTTTTTTCTCTTTCCTCGCATGAAAGCAATCCTCCTTGGGTGTATATTTCATTCTTTCGAAGAGGTCATGACTGCCACAAGAGAAGCCAATACTGGACCTTCCTGCCGACATCTTTCAGCGGTGCTTCCAACAGTTATACCAACTGGCAAACGTGCATAATGCCCAATAGCGACTATTTTGAGGGAGGTAGTGTTCTGTTTAAGTGTTCGCTGAGTTATCGGCATCTTGTAAGACATTCAGATTATTGTGGGTGCCTACCCTCCAGGCGTAAAGTCTCAGAACTTAATGACTGTACTAGTATTTGCTTTAACTATGAGAATATTATTACGACTTTACTGTACTTCAATTTTTAATATAATTAAGCTATGCCTGAGGCGGCTCCGTAGCGAAAGCGGTTAGACGCTCGTCCCTCACCGCTGCGGGCCCGAGATCGAGTCTCGGTCACTCCATGTGGGTTTCGTGGTGAACAAAACGGAGCTTGGACATGTTTTTCTCGGGGTTTCTCTGTTTTCCCCTGCCACAAAATTCATTTCACCATTTTATCGTGCTAATCACATCCATTTCGTTTCACTTCGTTCATCCGCCTCTGTGACGATGCGTCAGGGATGATCGACCGACACCCTCGTAGTTCACAGACCTCTATAAATATAGGGGCTTCATCTGATCTCATTCCTCGACCCGACCCTGAGTTGGACACGAATTGAGGATATTTATTTATTTATTTAAGCTATGCCCAATGTAAGTCACGATACGACCATTCTAGTTGTACAACAAAATACAATTATTATATTTAAAGATGGACCATCCTCATGGGCTTGGTGGTCAGCGTTTCCGACTACAATTCATGAGGTCCCGGTTTTGTTTCCAGGTCAGACCATAGGAATTTTTCCTTAAAGGATGGTTGTCCATGGTCTGGAATTTAGGTTAAGTTCTGGTTAAGAACTCTCCTGGTGTTTCATTATCATTTATCGCCCACCATATCATCGGGGTAACGTAACTCCACCTTCCAGGTGCCCCAACCTAAAAAAAGATATTACAATTCCGCCAATGTCAGGGATGAAAGCTAGAAATGTCATAAAAGACAACCTAGTGGAATTGGATAAAAAAGTTGAAGATTAAAATTACGATTAATATTTATAAAAAAGAATGTAAATTATAGGAGTTTTAATCTAGATAGCCTACAATAAAGTGACCCAACAGTGAGTGACTAATGTGGGAACTGAGATCACACAACCACAGCTCAAGTTACTTTACATGTACCGTAACTAGGAAATGAAACAATTGTCAACTAATGTACAGAACAACGATTACAAATCCCTTTCATAGAGCATATAAAGGAAAACTTGTGTTGCCCAATTTCATACCACAATAACCTAAAGTCTAATACACTGTATACGTCTCAATGTCTATAAAGAGGCCTTAATTAATACAATTTACAACAGAAGCTCAAATCTGGAAAATTGGAGATTTATTGCTACAAGTAATCTGATATAAATATACTTCCTACATTTTAGCTTCTGTTAAGTGAAATGGCGATTTTACAGTAAGTTAATTGTTTCCTCTACGAGTTTATTTTTATATAAATGTGCCTCATTAAGGAGTCTATGAGGATGTAGACGCAAATATCAACGTATTAACAATAACGACAGGAGAAACAGCGTAAGGTTGTCATATCTACAGTTCGGCTGAAAATGATAGTAAGTTCTTGATCCTCGTACATATTTAGGATGCTGTAAAGGAGAATAAGGGACTTCGAAAGATGTGCGTATATTTTTGTAGGGATCTCGCAAATAACTTGTCGAAATCGTCATGTTTCTTGAATGATTGACAATGCACTGCATCTGGGAAGTCCTTCAGCAGGAAGTATAATTGAAATAGAAATATTTTTCTAGTATCATTTACACGAGTTACCATGTTACAAGAAAACAGCATTATTGTCTCCCTGGCTTAACTTGGCAAGACATTTATGGAAAGAGACAGCTGTACGTCGGGGTTTCTTCACCAGATGTTAATAGGCGGATGGAAAAATCCCAGGAATGTTTCGAAAACTGACAAAAGGGTGAGCTCTTTCTTTTGTAACTGGGCAAAAGCGGTCAAGGCTCTACCCTTATATCTCCATCTCTCTCTTTGCCAAGTTATGCCAGCTATATAATAGTTTAAATTTATTATAAGACAGTATATCTGGAGAGGACGGACAATGAATACTCTGGTTTTGTGTGTAGGGGAATGGAGCGGATAATACTTCAGTGTTTTCTGGCAATAACATTATTACTTACATATTAGGGGTGTTCCTATTGAATTAAGTATTTTGTAAAAATACTCTCTCGGAGTTTCATTTGCGTTTATCTTATTTGACCTATCTCAATCGTGATATTGCTACTAACATAATTTTATGCAATATTATTGGCTGGTGTGGATACGTGATACTGGCACACATTTATATGAATATATAATATGACATAAATGGACATTTATATCTCTCATTTTTCCAATGCAGAGCGAATTTTCGGTTTCGCTATAAAATGAAGTAAATAAATTCATAGTAATGTACCATGATTACAGGTATGGAAAAAATAATCCTGAAATGTTGAATGTAGAGATTAATAAAATAATTAATTTGTATCAAGTAAAAATACTAAAACATGTGAACAAATACAGAGTAAATTAATAAACTGAATGCATGTCATCCCGCGCAAGAGTTAAGTTGTACTTACAATCTTCGCATATATGTGGAAATGTTAGCAGGAATGTCTGTAAAGGCTGCTCCCCTACACCTGCACTCTGGCTCAGGCTCCAAGTGGTGCAAGCGCTCTGTTTCTGTGCTGTTGTAACATATGCACTCGCTTCCCGGCTGCCAACCTTCAGGAATCACTAGAGGCTCCAGCTCCATTTCAGAATCTGTGACGTTGTCTGCAGCCAGGGAAACCAGCAAACTTGCCATCATCGCTCCTAAGGTTAGACCACGCCTACAAAACACAATTTACAGATTGTTACTGAACCTGTTAGATACAAACAGAATCAACATCACATTTTCTAATTATATTTTTAAACTTATGAATATAAAAATGCTAGTGAAGTTAATTGTCGCAATCGTCATCACATTTCTATAATCGAGCAATTCCATATGTGACTGACTGACTTTACAGTATACCTTTGCTGCTAAATGCTTGCATAAATATTACAATTGGTTGAAATTAGAGGTGTTATATACATGATGTGATAGAGGAAAAGTGTCTGATTAAGATTGTACATAAATATACAACTTCTGAAGAAAAACAATGTTATTTATTATCTATCAAAGTATATGTGACTGACTGACATAAATGTCAACTCATCATGCAGCTTAACATCTTCATCTAAATCGTTCTCTGAAATGTGATTCTTAATTCAATTTTCCAGAATACTGTTTGAAGGGCACAATTCAAGTTATATTTTAAATAAAAAATAAACCTAAATCACAATTAATACTGAAGTTATGACCTAATATGTTATGTGTGACTGACTGACATTATTTTGTGACAGACTGACATTTCTGAATTTTATTTAGAATTTCAAAATGTGAATATTACACAAATGTAACAAAATTCTATGGAAGTAGTAGTTGGACTTTATTAGACAAAAAGTAAGATATTTACAATATTATTTACAAATATGGGTCGCACGGGCAGTAAGCCGTACGTGCTGTTGATAGTCCGTTACAATAAAGTAATAATTGGTACCAATGTAAAGAAAAATAAACAACAAAAAAAGCAATAACATTACAATTACATAAAGAAAACAGAATAATATTACAATTAAATAGTAACACAATAGCATTATACACTAATTAATTGATATATAATTAAGAATTAATGGTATTGCATTTTGATAACATATATTTATTCATGAATGAGTCTTGTCCTTACTTTCCGCGTTTTGCCCAGAAATAGATAAACAACTTCAGTAACAGAGATAAATAAAGAACTGCAAATACTTTATCAATTCTACGAAAATTGTTAAATTTAATTTTGCTGTAAAATAAATATTAATTTAAATCAATAATGTAATTAAATTAACTCGCTTGCCTTGTACCATTTTAAATTATAAAAATAACGAAACTATTAAATACTTAATAACAAAGTGCCTCCTCTATTGTTAAATATACCTACTAAAATTGTATTCATGTGTGTATGTATATATATATATATATATATATATATATATATATATATATATATATATATATATATATAACTGATTACAATTTACATAGCCGAGTGGTTAAGGCAGGAAGCCTTGGCACAGAGCTATGGGACTTGCGCTGGTTCGAGTCCCCATGGGGGAAGACATTTTCTTATGGAATTTCGGCCAGTATGGGACAGGTGCCCACCCAGCATCGTGAGGCATTTTTGTAGCTACAATAAGTAACAACTCCAGGTTGATAAGACCAACTATAACGGCTGAACACATGTCACCCCTACACTGGCTTATGATCGTCTACCTCTATGATTAACACATGTGGACGTGAGGTCAGCAGCCGGTTGGTAGACCAAGGGCCTTCTGGGCCTGTCGCGCTTGGAGTGGAGTTTATTACAGTTGTAAGATTTAATATTTTTTATTTCTAGATTGAACCACTGAAATAAAATATTTAATCCCCCCAGAATGTATACACATTCTTAATAAGTTATTTATCAGAGTGCACGTACTTCAAAAACTAATTGTAGTAAATCGCATTAGTAAGCTGTAGTTAGTAAACAATTGCTGACGTATTGAATTATACTTTTAAACAACCATAAAAACATAACTCTAATTAGCCCGAGTTCTGATGACTCACATCATAACATCGATGTATGAGATCGCATTTCTCTCCCCTAGTCTTCGCCGCTAACTTGACCAGATTTGACCCATTAATAAAAATAATGTTTCCTGTCGCGCATAAAGTCCCACGCTGTAACTGAATGGTTTGAGTAAAGATATCTCAATAGAGAGCACTGATTCGAGCCCCATGAGAGAAAATATTTTCTCAAGGAATTTCGGTCACAATGGAATTGGTGTCCGCCCAGAATCATGAAGAATTTGGGCAGCTACAATATTTATCGGTTGCGGTCGAGAAAACCAGCCATAGCGGCTGGAGTATCCGACATGCTGACCACATGTCACTTTATATGTTGGTTAGATGATTGTCCACCTCTGTGATTGATATACTTTGATGTGAGATTAGCAGCCCAGGGCTTTCTATGCCTGTCACGCCATTTAGTTTTTTTTAAACACACGAACTCACGAATTTGTTTTGCATACATACGGGTCCAACGTTTTTCACGTTGTATACGCAATGAGTCTGTGATAGATGCAAGATATTCAAGTTATTTTTCTAAAAAATTCTTTCCTTCTTCTATATCATTTTGTGACTCCAATTATTTGGTTGGTTTTTCAGCTCACATTACATAATTCTGCACCATTTTGTATCTTCTTTCCCGATTTTTCATACATCTGTGCCATCCTTTTTACTTGGCCGCCAATCGCATTTAAAGCCCCCTTTCCATTGTACGATTCTAAGAAATTCCTTTTTATGTCAAAATCCAAATATGCAAGTAAGCAGTGTCACATTGCTAAATGTATAGGCATATTTATATTACCAGCTGCTCCAACTGAAACATTTTATCACCTCAAGTTTTGGAAGAAATCACTATAGTTCAGAAAACACTTTTCTATAGCAAACATCTATAGCACACTTGCTATGTGTCTCATACCCTGACACTAGAACAAAGTATTTCTTCTGATCTTCTCTGTCACCTTCCATATAAACTAGGCAACAGCAGTTAATATTGAGACATGCTAATTTTTCCAATTAACTGCCTGGATCTCATTTTGTTCTTTGTAGGTATAATTTTCTGAGAAATCAACAAATATGGCTGCTTCGTTTACTGCAACCTATCTCCTGAATATATTTAAATGCTTCTGCTGTCTTTTAGCTGAAATTGACACAGAAAAAGGGTCAGTAATTATTTTATGGAACAGCTGAGCCAAACAGTCTACCAGATTTCCTAAACCATATTTATGTTAATTCTCAGCGGAGTGCAGCAAGCAACTCACTTCACCATGCGTATTAAGCATATATATGATAGGACAAAAAGTCAGTCAGTCACGGGACACTAGCGGGAAAAATAATGACTTTACAAGAAAATGTCTTCAATGCGTTTTTTGTTAGTTGTGTACCGATAACGTAGAATCCAAGAGGAGATTTTAATCCAACAATTATTATGTTGTGTACAGAAATTGTTATACGTTTTCTGTGACTGACTGACCATAGCTTGCAGTTAACAATTATAGGACACATTTAAGGTATATAGAACATTAGAATGCAATTAATATTATTACATTTACGACGAGGGAGGACCAAAGTATGGTTTAACAAAATAGTTTTAAAATAAAACGAATTAATACGACCAAATCATTAAACAACAAATTGGTAAAATTTTGCGTGTTCTTACAGGTTTTAAACATTACACGTTCTACCACTAATTAGATTAAAAAGTTCATCGAGTTAATAAAATTCGTGATATTTCGTAATAAATCGTCCGCCCAAGGCAAAATAGTTTAGCATGAATAAATAGTATGTTAATGCTGTAAATAAAACAATGGAAACGAAATAAAAGTAAACAAAGAAAGTCAACAAGATAAATGAAAAAAATTCATGACAACGGGATCGAACACGTGATAACTTGAATGGTAAGCAGACGTTCCCTTTACTAGACCTCAACCGTACGTGGCTGAGGTGAAGCAATGCACTAGGAGTCATTTGTATTATAAAATTATATATTGGTCTGACTTACTTATGGATTAAAAGGGGTTTTGGAACACCGGACAGTAGTTCTGGAAATAAACAATTTTGTTGTTTTATTCTTCTTCTTCGGCTTTCCCTCATTTATAGGTTTTCCGTCTTCAGTTTTCATTCCAATCTCCCTCTTCCAAATTCGTATCATCCATTACAGTTCTGACGTAGGTTTTCCATTTCCATCTTGGTCTGCCACGTTTACTTCTTCCAGGGGGTGACCATTGGTATATATTTTTTGGCGATCTTTCATTTTCCATTCTTTGTACATGGCCATACCATTTAAGTGCTTGATTTTCAATCCTCTTAACAACCGATGTGGTGACATTCATTTCTTCCAAAGGAATTCATTTCTTATTTTATCCTGTGTTGTTTTTTGGAGGCTTCTTCTAAAATAATCAAATTCAACTGTTCTAATTTTATTCTTTTGTAATTCCGTCAAAGACCAAGTTTCACTTCCATATGACAAAAATATTCTGTATGATGCTCTAATAAATTTTCATTTTAGTTTCCTTTGTGATATTTTTGTTCCAAATTATTTCATGTAATGTTTCAGTTGCATTTTTTTCCATTGCAATTTTAGTCTGTACATCTCTATCACAGGTACCTAAACTTGTAATTATTGATCCAAGATTTTTAAAATATTCACATTTTTTTTAATTTCCCTGTTTCGAGTATGAGGTCATCCACATCCTTTCCCAAACACATATATTCCATTTTCTGTAAATTTATATTCAGTCCCCATTTTTTATATTCTTCCATTAGTTTCTTTATCATATATTTCATATCATCTTCATCCCCTACAAAAATTATTTGGTCATCTGCAAACAACAATGAATGCAGTACTTTTCCTCCTATAGGAAAGAGATATTGCAGCCATTATACACTTGTCATATGTGACACATTTACTTTAATTAATTCACATATAATCGTCACACTGTTCATTTATTTATTTTTCTCTCGACCTTGCAGTCAACCCGCAGGTGTTGGGCATCAGTTCTTCTACTTTATAAAATAATTAACATTACTAATGTATAAGCCATTTGAAAATTATGTACGTTATTAAAAAAATCGTATGTGACCAAAATCCAACCTACGCCCGCGACACTTATTGAAGCTAACGGTACGGAGGTGCACAGCAAACAGCGATATATAATATTATCAATAGTAATAAAATTCATTGTTTAAAACTGTTGAGGTGGAGAGTCATAAAATAAAATAAGTTAAAATGTACCTTCTTAGGTCAGAATCGTCGTCCTCAACTTATAAAATATGTATGCTTTTTATCTGAAGGCCTTTTAGAATCTCCATTCCATCTTCAGCAGGTCTCTCTTTGCTACATTACTTGATGTTCTCGGTGCTGGTCCTAATGTAGTGTCGTGACTAAAGCTTCTTCCTGACGATGTCGTATAATGGGTTGTTTAGTCTGGGAGTGCTTTCATTTATTAACTTCTTATCTATTTCCTTGATAATTTCCAGGTCTTCCAATATGTTGATTTTTGTTGGGTTTCCTCTTTGTGTACTAATGTAAGGGTGTCTTCTATTGAGTTTATTCTATGGCCGGCGTTTATTATGTGCTTAACGTAATTAGACTTTCCATATGCGTATACGAAATTGTTAAGATGCTCTTTGAACCTTAAGAGGAAAACTGACATAATTAAATAATGAAACTCGAAAGAGAAACAGACATTAATAGTACATGGATTACACTAACATACACAAGCCATGAAACCACAGAATTGGCAAAAACACTGAAAAAAATAAACAAAAATGTAAACATAGCCTTCAAAACTGATAATAAATTAAATAATGTAATAAGTAACAAAATAGAAAAACATAAATAATTTAATAACAAGGGTGTATATAAATTAACATGCAAAGACTGTGACAAGTACTATATAGGTAGAACGAAAAGAATCTTCAACATCAGGTTTAAAGAGCATCGTAACAATTTCGTATACGCATGTGGAAAGTCTAATTACGCTAAGCACATAATAAACGCCGGTCATAGAATGAACTCAGTAGAATACTACACAAAGAGGGAAACCCAACAAAAGTCAGCATATTGGAAGACCTGGAAATTATCAAGGAAATAGATTTTTTTGATTGATTGAGGGTCTTTCCACTTTTCAGCGGTTGCCCTTTTACCAGCCGGCTGCTGGCCCTTCACATCCACATGTGTCAATCACAGAGGTAGATGATCAACAGCCAGTGTAGGGGTGACATGTGGTTAGCATGTCGAGTCCCCCAGCCGTTATAGCTGGTTCCTCAACCTGGAGCCGCTACTTATTGTAGCTACCCAATTGCCTCACGATGCTGGGTGGGCACCGGTCCCATACTGGCCGAAATACCATCAGAAAATTTCTTCCCCCATGGAGACTCGAACCAGCGCAAGTCCCGTGGCTCTGCGCCAAGGCTTCCTACCTTAACCGCTCGGCTACGGTGCGGAAATAGATAAGTTGTTAATAAATGAAAGCACTCCCAGACTAAACCCACTATACGATAATAATAATTATTATTATTATTATTATTATTATTATTATTATTATTATTATTATTATTATTATTATTATTATTATTATTATTATTATTACTCACTCACTGGCACCATCGAACCCGTAGGTTCATGGCCGCGCGGACATAAGCTCTCCATAAATCCCTATCCTGAGCCATTGTTTTCTAATCATCCCCTGTATAATCTACTTCCCTCAAATCATAGTTAATGCTATTCTCCCACCTTATTCTTGGTCTACCAACTGGGCGTTCTCCCTCTGGTTTTCCTACAAGAGGATCCATTCACGAATTTAATTCCGCTTTCGTGCCACATGTCCTGCCGATCGCAGTCTACGAAAATAATAATAATAATAACAATAATAATAATAATAATAATAATAATAATAATAATAATAATAATAATTGGAATATTATCTAAGAAGACCAAAATGGATTCAGAACAGGCATATCCTGTTTATATTATATCAACTATTAAACATATATTTGAGGAGTATAGAGAGTATAAGACAGCACATTTCTATTGTGAAAAAAAGGCGTACCTCAACATTTAATGAGAGAGAGATAAAGTGTATACATATAAATCAAGAGGACATTGATAGACAAATAATAGTTTAAAATAAGTAAAACAACCCGCCTTATAAGAAAACCGAACTAAAAAATGAAAAATAATTTTAATTTCCAACACACTTGGGATAAAATTAAAGTGGTCAACAAAAAAATCATCTCCAACACATCTAGAATAAAACATGAGTTATCTACACAAAAAATATTTTACCATCAAAAGCGTGGGGTGCTCTGTATCAATTAATGTATTTGATAACACAGCTCTACAAAAAAAAAATATTTTTTGTTGCCCTGGATATCTCTGCGAATTTCTATGTTTTCAAGTGCACAGTTTACGAATATATTCATGAAAGTGCTGCATGTGTTCTAGTTTTTTACGATTTTTGCGTATCTTACATTTTAAAGAGTAAACGGCTTGTTACTAATAACATTTATGTTTCCAGTCGTGATTTGATTTCTGCGCATTTTTTCTCGCATACAAACATCACGCGATCTCTACTCTCACTCCGCACATCGATCGTGATATCTGTTATTAGACAAAATTAAAGTACTCACAACGTGCATCTAGATAAGTTTACATGTACAAGTACATGTCGATACACAAAATACCCTTGCTTCATTTGTTTGTGGGATAGTAGAGCAAAGCAACTTCATTGGGAACAAAATGTGTGGCCTTTGAGAAAGTCCTTAACTGTCGCTAAAGCCAACGTAATAAACAAGCCGTTACTAAGCAGAGACAAAATCATACTTCCATCATTACATATCAAGTTAAATATGATAAAACAATTCGTCAAAGCATTGGACAAGGAAGGGCAATGTTTCAAATACATTTGTAGAAAATTTCCTAAGCTCGGTATGGAAAAGTTAAAAGGCGGAATATTTAATGGTCCTCAAATTCGGCAATTGATAACATATGCATATTTTATCAAAGTTATGACTGTTTCGGAAAGTGAAGCTTGGAAGGGTTTTGTATTGGTAGTAGAAAATTTCCTGGGTAACTATAAATCACCAAATTATAAAGAAACTGTGCAAAACATGTTGACAAGGTTATGATTAGAAGACTAAATTACCTTAGGGATAACAGTGTAATTTTAATTGAGAGTTCATATCGACATTAAAGATTGTAGGAACAAATATGAGTATAAAGTTACACTTTCTCCACAGTCACCTGATAGATATCCGGATAATTTAGGAAAGTACAGCGACGAACAGGGAGGGCGCTTTCACCAGGATCTAAAAGTAATGGAGGAAAGGTATCAGGGTAGATGGGACCGTAACATGATGGCAGATTACTACTGGTCTTTAAAAAGAGATTACCCCTAAAAAATAATGATAGCAGAAAATCTTATAAAAGGCGTTTCACTGAAGTATAACTAGGGTTTTCGACACTTTTCTTTCTATTTTCGTCGGTGTATATTCATTTTTCAAAAACCAATTGACATTATAAATATATATATATATATATTTTTTTCATATTTTCCGGTTTTTGTAATGTAAAATTAAAATAAAGACAAAAAACAGCAAATCTTCCGAAATCATTGATAGTTTCATGAATTGTGAACGTAAATATATCCGAAATTAATCTTATATCACGGGTAACAAAACCACTGTTGACCAGTGTAATAAACAGATATTGGTCAAAGTAAAGCCTCTAAGACGAAAACGTAAAAAACCATAAAAAGGACCCCACGCATTTGATAGTAAAATAATTTTTTTTTGTAGGTAACTCTAGTTTTATTCTAGATGTGTAGGAGATGATTTTTAGTTGACCACTTTAATTTTATCCCAGGCGTGTTGGAAATTAAAATTATTTTTCATTTTTTAGTTCGGTTTTCTAATAAAGCGTGTTGTTTTAGTTTTTTAAAGTATTATTTATTTTTTATTTTTTATTTTTTAGTTTGGTTTTCAAATAAAGCGTGTTGTTTTAGGTTTTTAAACTATTATATATTTTTTTAATTTTTAGTTTAATTGATTGTCATAAACCGGAATCCCATGAAAATTATTTGCTTACGATATGTTTATTGTCTAGGCACGAATATAATTATATTTTTTAATTATTATTATCTAACATTATTATAATATTTTTTAATATTTTAATACAGATAAATAGTTACAGTTAATCGTATCCTTCTCATCTTTTTTGGATAAATTACAATGTGGTAAGTTTACAAAATTGTCATTGATATTTTACAGAATAAGATAAAAATGTTAATATCTTTAAATTCGATACTACGTATTGTAGTATGAGCTAAAAGTACTACTCTTCTAAAAAAAATCCTCCGGGCCGGATTTGAACTGGCGACCTAAATTACAATGTGGTATGTTTACAAAATTGTCAATATTTTACAGAATAAGATAAAAAATGTAAATATCTTTAAATTCGATACTACGTATTGTAGTATGAGCTAAAAGTACTACTCTTCTAAAAAAATCCTCCGGGCCGATTTGAACTGGCGACCTAAATTACAATGTGGTATGTTTACAAAATTGTCAATATTTTACAGAATAAGATAAAAAATGTAAATATCTTTAAATTCGATACTACGTATTGTAGTATGAGCTAAAAGTACTACTCTTCTAAAAAAAATCCTCCGGGCCGGATTTGAACTGGCGACCTAAATTACAATGTGGTATGTTTACAAAATTGTCAATATTTTACAGAATAAGATAAAAAATGTAAATATCTTTAAATTCGATACTACGTATTGTAGTATGAGCTAAAAGTACTACTCTTCTAAAAAAAATCCTCCGGGCCGGATTTGAACTGGCGACCTAAATTACAATGTGGTATGTTTACAAAATTGTCAATATTTTACAGAATAAGATAAAAAATGTAAATATCTTTAAATTCGATACTACGTATTGTAGTATGAGCTAAAGTACTACTCTTCTAAAAAAAATCCTCCGGGCCGGATTTGAACTGGCGACCTAAATTACAATGTGGTATGTTTACAAAATTGTCAATATTTTACAGAATAAGATAAAAAATGTAAATATCTTTAAATTCGATACTACGTATTGTAGTATGAGCTAAAAGTACTACTCTTCTAAAAAAAATCCTCCGGCCGGATTTGAACTGGCGACCTAAATTACAATGTGGTATGTTTACAAAATTGTCAATATTTTACAGAATAAGATAAAAAATGTAAATATCTTTAAATTCGATACTACGTATTGTAGTATGAGCTAAAAGTACTACTCTTCTAAAAAAAATCCTCCGGGCCGGATTTGAACTGGCGACCTAAATTACAATGTGGTATGTTTACAAAATTGTCAATATTTTACAGAATAAGATAAAAAATGTAAATATCTTTAAATTCGATACTACGTATTGTAGTATGAGTAAAAGTACTACTCTTCTAAAAAAAATCCTCCGGGCCGGATTTGAACTGGCGACCTAAATTACAATGTGGTATGTTTACAAAATTGTCAATATTTTACAGAATAAGATAAAAAATGTAAATATCTTTAAATTCGATACTACGTATTGTAGTATGAGCTAAAAGTACTACTCTTCTAAAAAAAAATCCTCCGGGCCGGATTTGAACTGACGACCTAAATTACAATGTGGTATGTTTACAAAATTGTCAATATTTTACAGAATAAGATAAAAAATGTAAATATATTTAAATTCGATACTACGTATTGTAGTATGAGCTAAAAGTACTACTCTTATAAAAAAAATCCTCCGGGCCGGATTTGAACCAGTGACCTACGGATTACTGAAATGATATACCACTACAGTTAACCACTCTACCAACTGAGCTATATAATATTAATTTCTTACAACAATGGACTAAAAAGTCTATAAGTCCGCAACCTATTATATATATATATATATATTACATATCATTTATGAAATTATTGTATTGTCATTGGTCCTTTACAAGTATACAAAGTTTCAAGTCGATCCAATGTTTGTAAGTGGGTGAAAATCGTGTTGAAAGATTTCGTTACGTAGATAGATTCAGGTCAAGCTAATATAAAGCGTGTAAAAATTGAATGAAAAGTATAAAAGATCCAACGGCAACTATAAATGGAAGTATAATACAAGGATATCAACTTTCGCCTTAAGTTTTAAGGTATACTGTATATTCACGTTGTTATATATACTTGGAAAACAAATTTATATTAATATTTAAAATAAACAAAAATAAATATGTAGATACATTATGTTCTACAGGTGATCAGGTATATTGTATGTAGCTCAGAGGATAATTTTCAAAAGGGAACATATTTCAGTTAAGTAATACTTTTGAAAATTGTAATCATCATCATCATTATAGATGATCCCATCTACTACAGCCAATTTTGAACCCTGGCTACTGACAAGATCTCCATCCATTCATCCCTGTACAACACCTTCCTTCTCCATCCTCTTACACCAAGCTTCTTACATCTACTTTCCAGCTAACCATCTCAACAAAGGTGTGAATATTCTTCTACCTTTTTCAGGTTGCGTCAATATTCTCCTCTGCCTTTCTGATAATATGGCCAACCCTATGGAATGTAGGTATATTTCTTTATAAACTTAACAACGTCTGTTAATAAGGGATGCAATTCATCATTCCATCTTATTCGCCACATAATTAACGGGTCCAAATGTCTTCTAAAAAACCTTGAGTTGTTCTTCATTACTTTTCGAGAGTGTCCACACTCGCTACAATACTGTAATAACAGATCTTAATACATATTTATACAAAGTATTTTTTTTAATTCACCAAATGTTAATTTAATGTGTTTATAAGAGCATATTGGCATATGTTAGCGAAGAAAATTATATTTTATTATTTCGTTTCTATATTATTATCGTAGGTATAGGCTTAACTGTACCCAAATATTTAATTTCGCAACTACTTCAAAATTCAGTTTAAAATTTGTATTTTTTCTTAGTGTTATAGATATTTTGCATACTGTAAACGTATTATATTAATACGAGTAAATGAACTAAAGTATTAGATTTTATATAACTAACGAATACTATTAATATTCATTTTAGTTGAGGACGACTGACGTACCAGGTATTAATTTTATATTTCAATATATTTTTATAGAATGTCATGCCAAAATCATTTTGGTTGGGAAACCTATTGAACAAGCGAATTGTTATAAGTATATAGTATGTGAAATCAGGCAAATTAATAAATGAGACTTTTTAACAAACCTAGTTGATGTAAATATATATGTACACAATTAAGAGACATTAAGGTACACTTGAAGAAACACTGTAGTGAGGTTTTTAAGAAGTGTAGTCGGTTGCACGCTTTTGGAAAAAAAGAAAGACGAATATACGAATAATGAATTAAATATTTGTAAGTGATGGGTAAATTAGAGCAATATAGGAACAATTTAAATTTAAAGCATAAGATATTACATTTTGTAGATTGTAGTTCTAGAAGAAATGTCGGCAGCCGAAGAAGAGATGGTTGACTTTTTAATTGAGATCCATGAGACCGAACTGAGGCTTAAAGCTTAATTCGGAAATGTTGATGATGACGATGACAAATCTATGAAGCTTGTGATATGAATCCAAGTCAGGCCGCATGACAGTGAGAGCTTTCCAATTGTTTTTAATTGTATAGAATTTTAAGTAATTTGACAAATCGTCGTCGTACCTACTAAGCGCAGCTATATTTGAAACATAATAGCTTATACGTAAAGTAATCAAATCAGTATATCTATAGTCGTTAAAGACTCCAACATTCAAATGTTCTACCGATATATAACACTGTTCTGCATGGATTTTGTTTTTTTTAAATAAATGAGCGTTTTTGAATTGCAATTTCACACTAATTGCAAAAAACGAAATCCGTTTTCTCGTACCACGTCAGAATTTTTTACAATTCAAAATTTTATGTTTTGAATATGTTTCGTAATGCACGTACTGTAGTAATATTACAGTGTGCTTATCGTTTGTTACAAAGGCTCAACAGTTTATAATTTCAACTTTATTACTTAAAATGTGAAATAATATAACTTATTATGTTTATATTTTAAATTATGTTTATATTTATTAAAATCTACTAACTATATCCGCCCATTCGTATTCCGTTTCATGAGCTTAGATATCATTGTTTAATTTTAAATAATTTAGTTTTAAGGTCGTGTTAATAATTTTGTTTTAATTGTCCGACATAATTCGTTTCGAATTATTTTTCCCTTTAGTTGTTCGTCTATTATTTGTATAGTTTCATTTATTGATATAATTATGTTTTTATGTCTAGCGACGGCATATTTATGTTTTTTGATGATTTTTTATATTTTAAATTTTGTCAACTAGATTTTATGAGATATTTACTGTGAATTTATATTTTACTTTTTTCTTATTTGAGTATTTTTTAGCAGTTAGTTTCTAAGGTATAAAATTAGGCGCATTTTTACACTTAATGACTGGTCTTATTAGTATGTGTTGTTTTGTACTGTGGTAATTGTTAGTCATGTGTAGTTTATTAATTTATTGATTTGTGTTGTTTTGCGATTGTCTATCTTTGTAATTTTGTCTACTTCTTGTATCACTCTATTACAGTTTTTTTAAAGTTTCTTTGTTTTCTTTTGAAATTCGATTTCTTCTACGTATAAATTGTTTTGTTTTTATTTATCAATAGTACACTGTTGCATTTATCAGTTTTGGTGTGTACAATGTTGTTTGTTTTGATCTTTTCGTTAGGGTTTAAGGTTTCTAAAGTTCTGTTTTACTTTCTTAATTATTAATAACAGTTTATTGTTAGTGATTTCTTTAATAACCCCAACAGTTTAATATGTTACGTGTGTTTTGTCAAGTTGGTTTATTGCTATTTTGCTTTCGACATTCATGTCTTATTTTACTTCCTTTTTTGTTCTTATAAAATTTCTGTTAAAATAAGAGTAATTTATTTTGCTCGACAAAGAAGGGGATTGGCTTGGAGTCCTATAAAAAAGAGGGAGGATCAGGATTGCAGCTCTCTATTGTGGCGAGTTTCAGCCTCAATCAACTTCATTAATGGCGTACAGTTTTAAAAGGGACAAAGAGTATGTACTGTAATTAAATGTTGACCAAATAATTTCTATTCAGTAATAATCTGAACTATCATAAGAATTCTGTGTATTTCATAGGCTAACCATCATAGGTCTACAGCATGTCAAAAACACTGAAATTTAGCCGCAGCATTGATTGAAAATACATTACATGCTCTGACAGCTTTGTAACAAAACAAATGACGTTTTATTGGTTTAGCGATTGTGAGCTGCAAAATAATTATAGAAATACTGGTACATTATTTGTGTAATTATTGTTTAAGCTTAATATTAAAAGAGACTATTAATTATTAAATATAGTGAATGGATTTATTTTTAATTTTCAAGAGACATTTATATTTCCTTGTGCATAAAGGTTACTCATATTCGTTATTACTTACCGTATTAGTCATTAATGGAGTTATGCTGAATTATCCAGTAAAAGTACACTTTGAAAAAAAAATCTGTTAAATTACAGAATATCAGTTTAATAAACGATCTGTAGAAGTTTTATCCTCCTAAAAGGAATAGATTTCAAGAAAACTTGTACGTTGTACGCAGTATTTTAACACTGAAGATATAGAGATTTTGCAATTCCCTACAGTTGTTATGCGATTCCTAAGACATGTCCTATACTTATGCAGAATAACCCCTGTAAAAAGTATGCAGATAAATTAAAAACATAATTCGGAATTTCTAATATTCAATTTTAATGAAGATCATGGTTAGATCTAACTATCTGTTTATTCATGTGAATATGGCCTGAAGCATTAATTAATTAATTCATTTGAAGAATCGACATTGATATATTGTACAATAATTAATTTTTTCAGAAAAAAAGTAAATTTGTATCTCCAATTCTACTTACAATACCAAACAAAATGGTACGATTATTAAAATAGAGAACTGTATATACAGTCATACATACATCATTACATTATCGAAAATTAGCAATAAATAAATATAATGAGATACTGTTAATGCTTTTAATATAACTTATAATACAGGTGATGAAAATATAATTAGCAAATTAATGAAATAAAATGCCAGCCTTTCTTCATACAATGAAAAGCAGGAATCACACAATATAAAAAATCTACAGAAATTAAATTATAAATAAATTTGCGGCATATTTTACCGCGGTTAAAGAGCGTCGTTAAAGAAAAACATATTAATTGGCTCTACATAAGTTCTCATCTTTAACTTTATGCATCAAGTTGGTTTTCATTTTCCACAATGTTTAATGAGCTGGTAGTACTTACTTACTCACTCACTGGCACTGTCGAATCCGTAGGTTCATGGCCGCGCGGACATAAGCTCTCCATACATCCCTATCGTGAGTTAATGATTTCCAATCATTGCCTGTATAATCTACTTCCCTCAAATAATAGTTAATGTTATTTTCCCACCTCATTCTTGATCTATCAACTGGGCGTTTTCCCTCTGGTTTTCCTACAAGAAACTTCCATGCAAGTCTTTCATTCCCCATACGTGCAACATGTCCTGCCCATAGCAGTCTACGAGACTTATCTATTCTTATTTTATCTGGCTTCCTATAAAGACCATGTAGTTCATTGTTATGTAGTCTTATACATTCACCTGTCTGTTCATATCTCTTTGGTCCAAAAATTTTCCTAAGTACTTTATTCTCAAATACTCGTAATCTCCTTTCTTCTCTTAAAGTAAGAGTCCATGTTTCGCACCCATATAATATAACTGGTAGAATAATAGTTTTATATACTTTCAGTTTAACGTTTTTTGAAAGGAGTTGGGACATCAAGAGTCTCTGCAATACATAATAGCACGCATTTCCCCAATTGAGCCTATGTTGAATTTATTTGTGCATCTCATTCCTATTTGTGATTATTGTTCCTAGGTATTTGAATTCAGCCACTTCCTCAAAATTTCCCTTATTTGTCATTAGCTGTCCATTTCCATTATATAATGAATTTCTACGTGTGACCATATATTTAGTTTTATTGATATTTACTTCCAGTCCTAATTTCTTAGTGTTACTCAAAAGTGTGTACGTGTTGTCCTTTAGTATCATAAAAAGAAAAAAATATTAATGAGAATGAAGAGTAATTTAGTTAATATTGATATTTACGATACAATCAATAATTAATCTAATTACTTTCCTAAGAAACGTTTTGGAAATAACATTCAGCACTTAAAGGGCTCCTGCTGTAAACACACTTTGCACAACCGGTGATTTTAAGGTTTCCTTTTATTTGAGCACCAACTGACTAACATCATTTCAAGCAACTTTTCCACTATAATACATTTAATTGACTTAGTGATATTCAATTCCTCGCTTGTCCTACTTCTTTACTTTTCTTTATTATTTTCATTGTTGTTTTCTACAATAAATTTCGTTCTTCAAATTACAATACTTATCGTATCGATTGAGTGTAGGATTTGACTCAACTACGTCATTACGCGTAGTTCCCTCTGTTGAATATTGCGTCAGCATTGTTTTCATTCCCGATCAGAGTACCGCTAATGTCAAGGGATTTCAAAGCTGGCAAATGGATTTTAATTGCTTGCCTTTGGGACGTACCTTCTATGTAATGCCATCTGTTTAGTGTCAAGTTCGCCTCGAGTTGTTCGGAATTACCACCGTTCTGTGGTAGGTACACAAATCCCTCGGCCCACATTTAATCCGTGTTATAATTTAAGACCCAAACAGAATCCAATTAATGCGGTAAAATTATATAATAACTAAATATGTTAATGCATTTATCAAATCCACATTTTCTCCCCTCAGAAAATAATTTGTTACTTTACGTTTGCTTACTTTTGTATTTTTAATTTTATTATTATAAATATTAGAAATAAACACAATGCGGAAGTTAAAGGAATTTCTTGTCAAGATGTAATAAATTCATTCGCCACCACACGCTTCACTTTCGATTCCTAATTTTTATTTATTTTTGACACAATAATTTAAATGAATTAACTAACTTTATAGAACTAGGAAATCCATAGGTTCATGGCCACCCGAACTTAATGTGTCCATACATCCCTAATCTGAGCTAACCCCTGTACAATCTACTTCCCTCAAATAATGGTTAATGTTATTCTTCCAACCAGCTATAACGGCTGGGGGACTCGACATGCTAACCACATGTCACCCCTACACTGGCTGTTGATCATCTACCTCTGTGATTGACACATATGGATGTGAGGCCAGCAGCCGGCTGGTAGGCTAAGGGCCTTGTAGGCCTGTCGCGCCAGGAGTTATTCTTCCATCTGATTCTTGATTTACATACTGGGCACTTACCCTCTGGTTTTCTTATTAGAAGTTTCAATGCCTCTATTTCATTCGTACCACATAGCCTACCCATCGCAGTATACGAGACTTGACTCTTCTTATTATATCTGGTGTCTCATAAAGATCATGTAACTCACTTTTATGCAGTCTTGTCCATTCACCTGTTCGATCAAATCTCTTTGGTCCAAAAATGTTCCGAAGAACATTATTTTCAAATATTCGTAATATTACCTTCTCCCTTAAAGTAAGAGTCCATGTTTCGCATCTATATAATATAAGTCTCAATGACAATTTAATATGTTTTACGTTTAGAGGTTTTGGGATGACAAAAGTCATTGTAATGTATACTAGCAAGCACTAATACAATTTTGCATACTCTATCTAAAACTGAATAGTACGGGAAATAATGCATCCCCTCCCTTTAAACTACTGCGAATTTCAAAAGTATATGAAAAATGTTTGGCCACACGCACCCTACTCTTCCTGCCATTTAGACACATTCGAATAAATCTAACTAACCTTTTAGGAATTCCGAACTCCAGCAGGATACAATATAATATCTCCCTCTTAATATTGAATAGTGTGTCTATTTAAAGTCTACATATAGTTAATGTATAGTGCTATTACATCCCATAACGATTCTAAAATCTGTCGTATACTAAAATATCATCTATTATAGACCTATTTCATCAGAATCCACACTGATTATCACCTGTTAAGTCGTCAATGTTTAAAATAAGTCTGGATACTAATACTTTATATCAGAATTTTGTACAAAGTTGAAAGTAAAGTAGTTGTTGTAAGCAATTTTTCTATACAATTACTCTTCCCTCCATGGTATATTTACCATGGTGGATTGACTTGTGTGTTCAAATAACTCCGAGAGCATTGCTGCCGACAGGGTTACCCATGCCGGAGAGGTCGAAGGCGATAAAGCATACGAAAAAAAAGTATCTTGGTCAAAATGGTAACTATCATCTACCGTACAAATACAACGGTCAAGAAACTGGACGTAGGTTCCACTGGGGGAAAAATCCGGAGATAAAATAATCCCCACTGAGCTCTTCGGGTTAGAATCCATGCCAAAGGATCAAACACAGGGACATGTTTCTATAAACATATACAATTGTCAGATGAAACAAAATAAAAAATCCGGAGGTAAAATAAAAAAAAATAGATAAATTACTATTTGATATTCTCGCTTTATAGGATGCATAATTTCGCGGCCCGAAAATTAGGTATAATAATTAGTATAGAGAATAATTTATTTGACAGATAGGTACCCAATTTATTTGTTTAGATGAATGTTCAGGTTTTCCCCCGGTAAAAATTTAGATTTTTGCCGGTTTTTTTTACATTCTGGATCACTGTGCACTATTTTAAACATATTATTTCTCCAAAATTATTTCATATTAATATTTATTGTCGCTATCTTATTATCAGTTGCGTTGGGACAGGTAGAATTTATTTAATTTAAGTTAACGCCACTTTACACAAAGGTTCCCAATTTGTTTATTTAATAAATAATTATTCACTGTAGAAGCACATTTCCTATTTAATCTACTTCCCTCAAATCATATTTAATGTTATTCTCCCACCTCATTCTTGGTCTACCAACTGGGCGTTTTCCCTCTGTCTTTCCTACAAGAAGCTTCCATGCACGTCTTTCATTCCCCATACGCGCAACATGTCCTGTCTACGAGACTTAACTGTTCTTATTATATCTGGCTTCCTATAAAGACCATGTATTTCATTGTTAAGTAGTCTTCTCCATTCACCTCTCTGTTCATCTCTCTTTGGTCCAAAAATTTTCCTTGAGAATAAAGTACTTAGGAAAATTTTTGGACCAAAGAGAGATGAACAAACAGGTGAATGATAAAGACTTACATAACAGTGAACTACATGGTCTTTATAGGAAGCCAGATATAATAAGAACAGTTAAGTCTCGTAGACTGCGATGGGCAGGACATGTTGCACGTATGGGGAATGAAAGACTTGCATGGAAGCTTCTTGTAGGAAAGCCAGAGGGAAAATTCCCAGTTGGTAGACCAAGAATGAGGTGGGAGAATAACATTAACTATGATTTGAGGGAAGTAGATTATACAGGAAATGATTGGAAAACATTAGCTCAGGATAGAGGTGTATGGAGAGCTTATGTCGGCGCGGCCATGAACCTACGGGTTCGATAGTGCCAGTGAGTAAGTAAGTAAGTAGTTCAGAAGCACATATAATGAATCTGTTTTGAGTCTCTCGAAATCATATTTATCTTTTACTTCACTTATTATTTTACATTCGCAGACGCTCAATCTTGAAAAACTCTCTTCCTCTGCAGATCGTAACCCACTTATCCCCTTTCGAATCACGACTGATTCTCGTATCTCACTCGCGACTGACTGACTGCGATCTACGTCCGGTCTTATATTATATCCGGTAAAAACGTATAGATGTTTCCAGAGACAGCCCACCAGTAAATCGCCGGCTCCCACTTGAACAGTCGCATGAGCTAACCTTCCAGAAAATACGTCTGGAGTTATCTCTGTGAGTTGTACACTGACTCATGATCCACGAATCCGAATCTTCCATGCCTTACAAGACGCCCACACGAAATTCAAGGCGGTCAATTTAGTAACGGATACACAGTGCGTTACTGTATTTTTTGGTTCACTTTTGGTTAATATTCAAATTTGTCGAACTTTGATGAACGTATGCTGAAAATCTTTAAAATGTTATATTGAATTTAAATGAGGCAGGTGATCTTTACAGCTTTGCAGGGGTTCGCAAATATATAGGTAGTTTAAAAAAGTATATTCATATTTTTTTAAATAAACTGTCTATCCTTTCTCCCTGTTTTTACATTTATTATTATTTTGTAGAAAATTGAATTCAAATAAACAAAGATTTTACATCGGTTTTCCGTTTGAAAACTACCGATAGAGTAATTATCAATTGATTAAAAATACTCAATTATCACCATCTTCTTCTTTTACTTCCAACATTTTGTCAACAGTGCTTATTCTTCTTCAGTAGAACGTGTCTGCCATATATTTACATATCATCCTGTACCTCCCTATGCTTATTTTTCTAGTTGGAAAATTCTCTTTTGATTTATTCCTTATCATCAGGTGTAGAGAATACTCGAATTAGGAATAAATATAATATACCAGAATTATAATGATGTGCATTTTATGGACCATGCTGCAATTATTATGGACTGGTGATAAGCGGACCATGTTCCCCCATATATATTCCCATAAGATGACATCCTTTTTTTCCAGATCATGACTCAGAGAACCAAATATACCATCTAGTGATCCTCATTGCTAATGTTAGAAATAAGAGAGATGGATATGTGGGCAACGAACATAATTTGTGCCGGTTCTCAGTGGTAGGCAAGAGATCTCAGGGTTATGAACTTTTTTATAAGTAAAAGAAACAACGTTCAATTTCACACTCAATTTTTTACGATTCCAAAACTATTTATTTACGAATTAGATACACATTTGTTATTACAACTATCGAGTTTTTATTTGAGCGTGAATTCGATGAAGTGGTTAGAGGTCCACGTGCTTGAATCAATTATTTTCAAAGCCCAATGTTTAACGGACTAAATCTTTATAAAATTTGAAGGTAGCTTTAATTTTAACAATTTCTCGGACGAATCTAAATTTTTACTAGATCGGAGATCGTGGTTTATAGGTCACGATGTTTTAACACTTAATACAGAATCACTGAGAGTGAGAGTATTTCGATATATGTTCTCGCTTATAAAGACGATAGCTCCTCTCACTTCTTTTGATTCCACTCGTTACAATTTGTGTATGTATATATGTATATATATATATATATATATATATATATGTGTGTGTGTGTGTGTGTGTTACAATAATCTTATTTGCTATTATGTGTTTCCTTAGAGGGGGGTTTTCTGGTTTATAGCTTTAATTACAGGTTCTAAGAACTGGGTTAATTGCTTATTTGATATTTAATAGATAAATGTTCTTCAGTTTCTTCAGTTTTGTAAACTGTCAATATTAAGAGATTGTTATCTTTCTAAAGGTGGGATGAATGTCTTTTGTTATCTGTGTTAGTCAGGTAGTAATTCTTTATATCCTTATTTCTTGGAATTGCTGGTTAGTAGCGTTGATTATAATTTCTAAGAATTGGGTCAATTGATTTTTGATATTTTTAATACATAACTAATGTTATCTTTTCTTAATGGGAATGAATATTTCTTGTTATTTGTATAGAGTAATAAATGGAAATACTTTTATTCTTTTGACAATACCCTTTGTGTTCCTATATAATTTGTTACTTGTGTAGTGAGGTAGCATTTGGCAATACCTCTTTATTCTGGACAATGTAGATGGAATTTTACCTGGATATATTTCCACTTTTCCACATACGTCTTTTATAGCGATATTAATAATATATAATATTTTGGTTATTTATTGACTTATTTAATTTTAATAAAATATTTGATATAATTTCCATAATCCTTGTAATTTTCTGATTTTTATGATCTATTATAAGACATGTTTAACTTATGGTATACTTTTAATATATTTCGGAACATTTTTAGTTTTAGATCTACGTATATTAGAGTTTTATTTTAGTTTGTATGTATCCTATTATATTATTCGCTACATATTGACAACCCTCCAGTTGAAGATGAGCATCCATTATAAGGCCTTCCCAACAGAAACGACAAAATATAATTTCGCTAGACTTGGGTCTTTAAAATCAGAGAAAAGAATGGTGATCTTATGGGATATAGTGCACAGCAACAGTTTAAACTTCAATTGAGAAAGTGAGTAATTTACCGAAAATATACGTAACAGCAATATAATTGGCAATATTGGAAGAGTACAGGGAAGACGTGTATCAACACACGTGAAGAAAACTGTGGGTAAGATAGGTGGGTAAATAAGTTAGGATAAGTCTAGACTCGTGGCAGATGGTAGAATACATAAAAGAATGCAAGACAAATATTAATACAGCCAGAGGAACAGAAGAGAAAAATAATGCAAGAACAGATTTTAAGAACATTATCCGACACCTCTTTCTTCACTTTTCATCTCATCACCACTTTGGGTTTGAGGCAGCAGGTAAAACTCTTCTACTAAAGTTCTATATTAAAGAATGATAGCAGAATGCAATTCTGTAGGAGTAGTAAGCTACTAGAACTTATGACCTAAAGAAGCTCCTCTATTTATAACTTTGTAGGTGTCGAACTCTTAAAGAAGCTTTTGCAGACACAAGAGTACATCACTCAACAATTTTATAGCCCAAGCAGAAATAGTTGCTAATAGAGGTGATAGATCCTCTATACTATTAAGAGACTGTGGAAGACTTCCAGTTTTGAAAAACCAGTAATAACTACACTGGTCGACAAAAAATAACTTTTTCTTTCACAAGAATAAAAATATGAGATTTTAGAAGTATTTTCATCCTGAATTTAAATATCATATCAGTATTTTTCCTTATCAGGCAAAAGTTTTCTGTGATATTCGTTAACATTTTTATAATTTTTAATAAAATCCATCTAACTCATTCTGACTCACCTAGAAAGAGGTAGATATTGATTTTCGGGCATATTTTGCATCTGGAACATCTCTCTTCTTGGTCCAACAATAGTCAGCCAGCATATTAGAACTCCACTTGCCTTGGTACCTCTTTTGCATTGTGGAAATTTGCTGATGAAAACGCTCACCGTGCTCATCAGAGACAGTCCCAGGATTTTCCGGAAAGAAGTCTAAGTGAGAGTCCAAAAAGTGAATTTTTAAGGACATGTTGCATGCCATAGCTTTATAAGAATGTAGAAGATTAGCCACTATGACACGATAGTTTTTTCTGGTCCTATAAAAATCCCTTCTATCAGTTTAGCATCACTGACTTAGGGTAATTTCCATTTCAAGTATAAGAATGCATCAGAAATTTTATCCATAGCATTGACATTTTTCATTACTCATAATTTAATGTGCAATGGAGGTAAATATCTTTTCAGGATTCATTATAGGGATATGTGACACTTTTTTGGCCAGAGATAAGATATTCACGATTAGGTCATGATTTTCTAACGTAGTGAGACTTCTTATCTCTGTTGTCCCATTCGCACAAAATTTGGTGAACCCTAGTTGCAAACCAAGCAATAAAGCAAAGCCATTTAAATCACCACAGATACACCGTTTATATTTTTCATATTGGATTTTCTCTAAAACCAGTTTCATATTTTTATGTCTCTTTCATATCAGCGGCATGCGTTACAGGTATTGATGGAAGTTCATTGCCAATACGTAGCAACGCAGCCTTGAAACTAACTTTAGAGGAGTCTATGAACAATCGCCACTCATTTGGCTGGTGTTGATGCCCAAGAGTTTCCATAACAGAACAAATATCATTGCAATACACAATACCATTTTCTTCAGAAAAACAGTCTTTGAAAGCACTATGGCGGCTAAGATAACTAATATTCTTACATCTTTTTGAAGTAGATTCCAGCCTTTGAGTCTGGAAGTTAAAACTTCAACTTGCTATTTAGACAGGTTTAAATCCCGAACCAGGTGATTGACGTATTGTTGATTGGGAAAATATGGTTCTGATGAATAGATACTGCCTTCATATGTAAGATTATTTTTATTTCCATCTGAATCATTTTCAGTTTGAACTAGGTCAGAATCAGAGTTATGAGTTAAGGTCATATCTGCATATACTGGTACAGGGAACTCTTCATTATGTAAGTCAGGCCTCATTGCAGGTGGCAAATTCGGTTACTTAACTGTATATTTTGATTTAAATGTGATTCCTTTAATATTTGTTAAACAAAAATAACAATCAGTTAGATGATCCTTTGGTTTCCTCTGAATCATGGGAATTGCAAATGGCATATGGTGTGTATCATTTCTCCACCCAATCAACAGTCTAACACACGAAACACAGCATATATTTGGGCCCAGCTCTTATCAAAATCACCCACTTGACAGCCAAAGTAAAGTTCATAACACACTTTCACAAGTGGTGTGAAATTTCGCCTCTGAGACTTGAAAGCCAACTCACTACAAATATAGCAGAAATTATCTGCATGATTTATACACTTTCGTGGCATGATGAAAGAAGAACTCTAAAACACAACACACACAATACACTTCTAAACAGAAAGGAAGGACATATATTTTCGTGTACGAAATTCGTGCTAACAAGCTCACAGTCAGCTCAATACTGACACAGTGCAATACAGATTAACAGGTCTGAGCATGTTAAAACACGCATGGACCTGCAGAGTCTTGTCTTTTGGTGGTTCAGCATGACATTACATATAATTTCCTTAAATACAGCTTGAATAAAATCGCTACATATAAGGTAAAGGTTCCTATGTCAGGTCAAAGAGAATGCTAAAATTAATTATTAAAAAGTAGCTGTCACAAAAAACTATGCCTGATGGAAAAAATCTGACTACATATCTGAATTCAGTATGAAAAAATGCACTAGATTCACTAATCAGATTTCTTGTGAAGAAAACCTTGTCGACCAGTGCTATGGATAATAGTCTGCTGACTTTTTAGATAGAACAGTTACAATGAAGAGAAAAATTATTGGAAGTGATGAATCGAAATGAGAGACTCAAAAACAGCCGAAGAAGGAATTATAGAAGACCACTGAGAAACACCATGTAGAGTAGAATTAAAGCACTTCATTGAACAGCTGGAGACTGGGAACGGCTTCAGGAATAGAAAATATCGGCCCTGAAATATTAAAACCAGACACAGACCTTCACGGTCTAGCCTGGAACCCGTATAATACGAAGAGAAAAGCCTGACCAAAGACCATCTGAGGACAGAGATAGAAAGAAAATTAAGAGAGAGAAAAAGGAAACAAACTTGGAAAGGTATTATAAACTAATGTTGTAGAATGGAGTCCATGATGGATTTTCGTTGATATCCTATAATCCGTGCATGATTAACAAAAAAGTTAATTTTTTCTATTCAATTACTTGAGATTCTATTTATATGACCATTCAATCATATTATTATTTAATTTTAGGAAGTTATATTTTGAGGTTATTTATTTATTTTTAGTTTTTTCTATCAGGTATTTTTTTTTACAAATCCAGTGAACTCATTTTTCTATTTAAACGTAATTTCCAAAAACAAAGAGTTTAGTTGCGATGGTGATAAATTTTATTTTGGTAAGAAGGGTTAGTGTATGTAGTTTCATTAGAAATGACTTACCGTAAGTAAGTTGGATACAGCAATCCAAACGTGTTATTTTATATTTGTGGTAGCTAAGAAACTACTAAGGAAAGACACGGCACTAATAGCTTCGCGAGATTTGTCTATTACGCATATTTCGGCATAAGCTTAGTGAACATAAGGTATGCCTTACATATGTTGAGGAACTGAGACTGAGAAAAAATGGTGCGAAAAATCAACTCATTTTGCAATTGCAAGGACTTGGAGGTAACCATAAAATCGTGTCATTATTTTTGTATTGTTAATAACGCCAAAAGTAAGTCGAATGTTGGTCTACATTGCTGAAAAAATCAACACCCTCAAAGACAAGTTCATCTCATTGAAAAGTGATATAACAGGAAGTTTATCATTGTACTAGTATATGATATCAAATTCAGGTCTTACATGAAATAGATATGACACAGTAAGGGGTGCTAAAAACGTCGCAACAATATCCGTGTAACCCCCTCTGGCCGCAACGCAGGGTGTCTTCTCGCATAGACACGGTCTTATAGCTGCCGAATGGCAACCTGAGATATATTGTCTCGATCATCTTGCATCTGTCGTCGCAATTAGGCAATTGTTGTATCAGGCATTAGAGAAAGAAGATTTTCTGGTTTTCGGTTGTGTTATTTTTATGGTTTATGTATATTCTTTAATGTCGCATATAAACCATATCAGTAGAGGTAATTTATAGGCTCGTCAAAATGTAGCCTCGAAGTTTACTTTTGCACAATGGAGATTTGTTTAGCTCAATACACGTAGCACATGCAGTACATATCAAGGGGACGTATGCAAATCTCAAAGCTCTGCTTAAATATGTGAAGTATGAAAAACATTCTTGCACGATTTGTGGAGATTTAAAAGTAGTTATGTTACTTGGTCAACAATGCGAATACACAAAATTGTCATGTTTCATTTGTAAATGAGACAGCCGAGCCAAAGGCAAGATTTGGAAGGTAAGAGACTGACTCAAATGAAAGACCTCCAACCCGGTTCACAGAACATAAGAAATGTATCACTTAAACAAACACGATACTATTTCCTCCTCTACACATCAAGCTTGAAAATTATGAAACAGTTCACTAAAGCCTTTCCAGTACTTCGCTACAAAACTTCGGAAAGTATTTTATGAGAAATATAAATAAGAGTTATTTGTGGAGCCGTAGATCAGACATTTACTGAAAGACAATTTGTTTGTAAGCTCAATGAATATAGTGGAAGAAAATGACTTGAGTTTAGTTTAAAGAAATTGTAACCAACGTTTTGCTCAACAAAAAACAACCAAAGTTACAAAATATGGATAGAACAGTGTTGCATAGTTTCATGAAATTAAGATAAAAGAGTGTGAAACTTCATTTCCTACTTTCACATACTGACTATATGGATTATTAGTAAGAGGGAAAAAATATACGTCTGAACTGAGATTTAAAATTTGCGCACTGGCACACTTGCTTTGTGCTACTCAGGTGTCCATGGACCGACATGAATTTTTCTCACTTTGAAACCCCTTTGTAGTGAACACTATTCTAAATACAGTAAGGGCTGCTTCAGTAATAAGACATGGAGCAACTTGCAGGCGGGATCCCCCGGAACAGTGTTCTGGGATCTCTTCTTTTCTCAATCTACATCAATGACTTTCAACTATACTAAAGCACTTCCGTTATCAGCTCTATGCTTATGATCTCTAAATTTATCTATATAAACCTCCTGATTCGCTCTATAACAGCTTGACAAAAAAATAATGACAATCTTATATCTATATTTGGCTGGTGTTCAAGTTTCGGCCTAAATCTGAATCCTAAAAATCACAAGCCATTCTAATGAGACAACAAAGATTGCTCACAACCTTCGACATATATTCACTTCCAAAAATTACTATAAATAATATAGTTATCACTTATGTTTCTTCAGTAATCGATTTAGTACTACATATAGACCCCAATTTAACCTGGCAAACTCAAGTGAAACACAACTGTGAAAGGACTTTCTCTATTTTACATTATGTTAGAAGTGTATTGAAATGTATGCCTATATCAATAAAACAAATTATTGTGCAGAATCCTGTGCTGCTACACTTCGATTATTGTGACGTTATATATAATAACCTAATTGTTGACTTGTTGCTGAGACTGCAGCGTGTTCATAATGCTTACGCTCGTTTCATTTTCAATATCCGCCGTTATGATCATATTTCTGTAAACTTATATAATCTCCGTTGGCTCGTCTTAGCGACAGATGTAAATTGAATTCTCTTTCACCTCTTTTCAAATTTCTGCACTCTTAGACTCCAAGTTACCTGGCGTCAAGATTTGAGAAGTTATCTTCTCGTCACAATATTAACACTAGGTCACACTACTTCTTTCAAAGTAGCCTCTGCCCGCTCCTGGAATTTCCTCCTTAAATCTTTATCAGGGATTGCAGCACACTTCACACTTTTAAGTAACGTTTATGCATTTTCCTAAGTTTTTAAATTTAATTTTTCCACAATTAAATTTATTCTATGTTATTGGTGTTATTTTCATTCAAAACCATAAGATAATAATTCTGTTTTACAATGTATAGTAAGATACAACCCTAACATGCCTTGGTGGCGAAATAGGGTTTCAAAATATTTCGAGATTCAATAATAATAATAGTGTTATCTTCATTTTCCTACCTCGTACATTTTATATTTTATTCGATAAAACTGGAGTAAATCAACTTTACATTGTAGATAATTTTATTGTACGTAAACAGGTAATCAATTATGTAATTTACATTTCAGAATACATTTATTTATTTCTAACCTGGTTGAGTGGTAGACAATGCCTTACCTCTGTCGGTTAAATAAAGCTATTATGACATTTTTTATTGCGGATGAGCCCATGTAGGACTACGCAAAGTACTTAGAGGCGTTTCCTTTGAGCCTAAATTTCTTTGAGTCTTTTGCTATGAGCTTGTTTTCTATCATCTGTCCAAGTTGTTCCAGTTTTTTTCTTCAGTTTGTCTTCTTGGTCAACTTGCCACTTATTCACCTTAATTCTAAATATATATCTATCTGTTTGGGATATCTTCTTTAGTAATTCCTGTCAATTTTAAGTCCTTTTTTAGTTCATCAATCCACTTCATAGTATCCACTGGAGCTTTACTTCTGTTTTCGTAGAATTCCATTATCTGTTTTGTAAGCATATTTGAGTTCATTCGTTTAATATGGCCATAACATTTTAACCTTCGTTTTCTAATATCACTATGAATGTCTGTATATATTTTTATTTCCTTTTTACTTCTAAGTCTAAATCCTTCACCTATGATTTGTGGCCCTAAAACTTTTCTCATAATTTTGCAATATTTGTTCACTATATTTTCGATATCCTTTTTTCTGTTCAAAATTAATGTTTCTGCTCCATACAGGCATTCTGGTTTAATTATAGTGTTATAGTGTCGTAATTTTGTATGTAAAGATATGTATTTTTCATTGTAAGTGTTGTGAGTAAGCCGAAATTGTTTCCATTTTTTGGCATCTACTTTTATTGGCTTTAGTTTCAATTCCATTTTGTTATGACATTATTATTATTACTATTATTATTATTATTACTATTATCATTAATATTTTTTTTTCCGTACCACACCAAGCTGTTTATGAATGTATTATTGAGCTCAGGCCTACTATCCACACACAATAATTAATGCAATGCAACTGAATAGTTAATACATTGTACGGTGTATATAGATGCTATACGTGGTCTCTATATCGTCTCTACTATTACAACATAATACATTACTCTACGCCATATTAATTTACTCTTGCTCAATCTGCACGCTCTCCGTGGATTATCACGGAATAATTTCTACTTACAAGATTATTCATCCTCCGCGGGCATTTATTGTTAATGATGTATAGGAGGTACGATTATAGCTTTCGACAATATTCAATATAAAGTTTTACAATATCGCTACACTAACAAATAAACAAAAAGTAAAGAGAACCGATAAACATTACTATTCATTTTCGATAGCAGATTCTGCGCGCTGGGCCCGAGTTATGCAGCCTTGCTTCATTTGCTGTAAACATCTGCTAATCTCACACATACAATATTTTAATCTTGACTAACATACTTAACATGATTCTAAATGAGATCATGAGAGAGCAAATCTTAAAAGAAATTCTCTTGCATAATAGTAATAAATTATTAACTACAATCATTAACTAAAAATTAAACTATCTTTAATATAAAAATTAATCATGAAAGTTAAAATGAACAAAATAGTGGCTGTAACGCAAAATTACCAAAAAAAAATTGAAAGTTAACATAATCCAAAGCAATCTTCTCCAAATACAATAATGATAATAACCTCACTCATACTTAACAATCGATCGAAAGATATACATACGACGACAATACTTAAGTCTTCAGTTTCTTCTTGACACAGCCTTAACAAAATATTACTATGTCTTGTAACGGCCGAGGGATTCACTTCCTTGAACCCCCCGCCGAAATTGAAGAGTCCCAATTTTGGAGAAGTCTCTTGCAATCCTTTGGAAGACTATGTGACTATTCGAAGACAATCTCCAGACTGCTTGACCGTCCGAAGACAGCCCGTAGACTGCTTAAAGTTTTATGTCACTACTAACAGACGTCTCCTCTCGCGCAATGCGTGCGCGCAGAGGAGTGGGACAAAGGTGAGTTCGGAAAAAAAACAGGGAATAAAGGATAATGTGATCAAGGAAGCACAGACCTAACAACGCACAACCGACGTCACGGCAACACCACAGTTAAAAAATAGTCCAAAATTACGCATACACAGTTCAAGATCCATGAATATCTGGGTTGCTCAAAGGTAGAGTACCAATGGGCTCAGTTGGAGATCCGGTTCAGGCATATATTTTTCTCTTTAGTTATATTAATCACTGCATGCGGATGACAAGCCGGAGTATATTCATTTCAATAATACATCCGTGATTAGCTGATATAGCACGGAAACAATCTCATCATGTCTTATTGCTGAAACAGCCCTTACTGTAATTTGAATCTGTTCACATAAAGGTTACACGGGGTTTTGAAGTGAGGAAAAAATATTTTCTGTGCATAGATTCCTGGGTAGCTTAGATCAAAAGTGCCAGCTAGCAAAGCTGGATACCCTGGATTCAAATCCTAATTCAGACATAAATATTTCTCTTTAGTTTAATTGAATATCACTTGCTGATGCAAGCTTTGAGAACATTAATTCGAACCGTTACTTGAGAGAGGCCGTGTAGCGGGGTAAATTCACTCCACACTTGAAAAAGCAATATGAATTATTACCAGCAGTCTATACACTGAGTGACGTAAATCGATCCTCACTGCACTTACTACAGTGAGCACAATCAATCATGTTTATCAACTCAGCTCAGAGGTTCGCTCCCACAGTTTTCCGTCCCATTTTCCCCAAAATGACGTTTATAAAAAGTAATGATGTAATAAAAATGAATTTTCTATAAAGATTTTCTTCCTAATTTCTATCACTAGTTCACCAAATTAGTTCACAACTTAATTTAGAAAAGTAATGACACTGAATTATATCTTACATATAACAATCTGTGAATTGATTATATTTATATGATAATAATAATATATAATTATGTATATAGAACTGTACAATATCACTTCTCGCTGATTATATAATTTATTTAATTAGATACATATTTATAACTATCTCCTAAATTCCTTAAAAAGGCGATTAATAATTTAGATTAACTAACTAACCAACTGACTCACTGACACTATCGAACCCGTAGGTACATGGCCGCGCGGACATAAGCTCTCTATACATCCCTATCCTGAGATGTTTTCTAACCATTCTCTGTATAATATACTTCCCTTAAATCATAGTTACTGCTCTTATTATATCAGGCTTCCTATAAAGACCATGTAGTGCACTATTATGTAGGTAGTCTTCTCCATTAACCAGCTTGTTCATCTCTCTTTGGTCCAAAACATTGTCCTAAGAACTTTATTCTCAAATACTCGTAATTTCCTTTCCTCCCTTAAAGTGAGAGGCCATGTTTCGCATCCATATAATATAACTGGTAAATTAATAGTTTTATATATTTTTAGTTTAACGTTTTTTGAAATAAGTTGGGACATTTAGAGTTTATGTAATGCATAATAGCACGCATTTTCAGAATTGAGCCTATGTTTAATTTCTTTGTGCATCTAATTCCTATTTGTGATTACTGTTCCTAGGTATTTGAATTCAGCCACTTCCTTAAAATTTCCCTCATTTGTCATTAGCTGTCCATTTTTGAAATATTTAAAATTCTGATTAAAAATCAATACGTATTTTTAGAATTTCCAGCTGATTTTACATAATTATCTCTGATATTTATGCTATTATCTCTGATATTTATGCTGTCGTATTGTATTTATTTTTCAGTTGTCCTTCATAAGATATGTGAAATAAGATATTGACAATGGTTTATACAATATCATAAAATTAATTTTAATAGCCTTTATGCTAGACAAATATGCGTGAAATGTTGGTAAATAACCGATTACACATACACACAAATACATACAGGTTTAATGGAAGTAGTAGACCAAACTTCAGATATGAATTCCTCAAACATAGAAATTTAGAAAAACTGCACTTAAACTAGCGTGAAATATTTACAAAGTCCTATAGAACAACAGTGCGCATGCGCCAGAGTTTATAGAGCCAGCGATAACCGACAATCGAACCACATATCGATTATCATCCTCGATTACTCTCCGTCGCTATGAAATTCAAATGACCAATATTTGCAATAAATCCCCAAATATATGTTTAAAAAATATATTAATAATAATAAAATTACCAAACGTTTATTAATAAATGGGTGTACACTTACTTATCACTCACTAACGCTGATCCAACCAGCGATAACCCAAAACAGCGATATAAAAATCATAGACTAAGTAAAATACTCTGTGGAGAAAATAGCAGTTAGCATCACAATATTGTCTAACAGTGTCTTAATATTGTGATTTGCATATTTAAATAAATAGTTCAAAATTGTCTAATAATGTTATAAAAACAGTTTGAAAAGTTTAAAATATTAAATAATGTTAGTAAATACAGAAGAAGAGCTATATTTTACAACAATATAACTGAAAAATCAAGCGCTAGTAGAAGTGCAGTTGAGCCTAGAAATTAAATAATATGTTATATCTATGATGATGGGTTCGGAAATGCTTGTTTGCGCGTTGTAAGTATGATATATATATATAGGGTAAGGTTGCCTAAATCCATGAATCTTTCATGGGGTTATTTATCGAATTCACTCCAAACCGATGTACAGTTGTCACCAAATGCCTCATTCTTTCTCCAAATCAAGAATTCCGAAATACGTGATATAGTTAATAAATATATGATAGTGGTATCCTAATTCCGTGATATTAAAACAGAAGCTTATAAATTAAAAATAAAACTGAATTCGCCGTTTATTAAAGTTGATAAACAATATTTAAAAATATTAACCACACACTTGGTGATAAACTGTGTGTAAACAAATGTACTAGTCCTACTTTCTAGCAGAAATATTGTCCTCTATAAACAGTAGTATTAAGTAGTAATAATAATGACAGTCATCATCATCATCTGCATTATGGTATGGGTCATAAGGTCCGTTCCAGCACTAATCAAAACTGGTCTCTCCAACTTTTTATAGGCCTTCCTGGGATTCTTCGTCCGTGAGGATCGTAGTTGTATATTGTTCTAGAAATTGATGTTATACGTGCTCTCTTCAATCGAATTGACGCTTCCTTATTATGTCTATAACGTTGTGTATTTTTAGTCCTGATCTAATGTGTTAATATTGAGATATGCTAATTTTTCCAATGAACTGCCTGGATATCATTTTGTTCTTTGTAGGTATAATTTTCTGAGAAATCAACAAGTATGGCTGCTTCGTTTACTGCAACTTTTTTCCTGAATATATTTAAATGCTTCCGCAAACTGTCAAATTGACACAGAAATCCATCCATAGTAATTCTACCCGAGGGCAGGTCTTTCACTGCAATCATAGCATTTTCATGCTATGCTTTGCAGCTTTACTAGGGAATTATTGATGTGGTAGCTTCCCGTAGCTTTCCACACCGGTGAAGGATGATTATGATGATAATGATAAGAATCATGATGATGACCGGATGATTTTCGTAGACCGTTGGGCCCTAAGTTTCCTGACATCTGTCTTACAGGTGAGGAAAAACCCCGAAAAATCCTGACCCAGGAGCCTGTCCCGACCGGGAATCGAACCCGGGCCCGCTGCGTGACAAGGCAACATGCTCTCGAGACCACAGCGGTGGACTGACACAGAAACAGAAAAAAGTCAGTAATTATTTTATGGAACAGCTGAACCGAACAGTTTACCAGATTTCCTAAACCATGTTCATGTTAATCCTCAGCGGAGTGTAGCAAACAACTGATTCCACCATGCGTATTGGCATATATATATATATATATATATATATATATATATATATGTGTGTGTGCGTGTGCGTGTGTGTGTGTGTGTGTGTGTGTGTGCGCGTGTGTGTGTGATAGGACAAAAAGTACGTCAGTCACGGGACACTAGCGGGAAAAATAATTACTTTGCAAGAATATGTCTTCAATACGTTTTTGTTGTGTACGATAACGTAGAATCGAAGAGGAAACTTTTTTCCATTAATTATTATGTTGTGTACAGTAATTTTTACACGTTTTCCGTGACTGACTGACCATAGCTTGCAGTTAACAATTATAGGACACATTTAAGGTATATTGAACATTAGAAGGGAATTAATATTATTACATTTACGACTAGGGAGGACCAAAATATGGTTTACAAATGAGCTCGTAAAATAAAACGAATTAATACAACCAAATCATAAAACAACAAATTGGTAAAAATGTGTGTTTTCACAGGCTTGGAATATTACAAGTTCTATCACTAATAATAGATTAAAATAATACACTTTTGGAACATTATCTTATAGAATCAGAAAATTGATCCTTAAATATATATATTCATGGAATCGCTCTATATTGAGATATGCTGATAATTTTTAATAAGGTACCCATGTCCGAAAATGATGCGTTAATTATGTCTGAAGATCAGTGTTGTTTCGAAGGATTTGAAGACACATTACTTGTAAAAACACCGACAACGGAGGTGAGGTGGTATATTGAGATATACTGATCACTTTTTAGGCACCCATGTCCGGAAATTATGCGTTTTCACACTACCAGTAGCTAACTTATCAATAGTTGGATTTCAAGACTCAATACTTGACAATACTGTCACAGTCACATCAAGTTTTCAAAAGATCCACCTCCATATGCAGAGAGCACACCGGCGTATTTGAACGTGTTCGCCACTCACTACCATTTTTTATGACAGATGTGTAGTCATCTGCATTATCGACATATAATGTACGTCATCATGCACGCTTGTTGAGCCACAACAATCACAGTATTGTCAAATATTGAGTCTTGAAATCCAACTAACGGAACTCTTGAGAATTTAGCTACTCATAGTGTTAAAACGCATCATTTCCGGACATGGGCGCCTTATTAAAAATAATCAGCATATCTAAATATACCATCTCACCTCCGTTGTTGCTGCTTTTTGCAACACTCTATATATATATATATATATATATATATATATATAATGAAAAGCTGTGGAAAAAAAGTCTATGTAGGTGATACTACTGTGTTCAGTGTATGCCTGAGTAACTCCCACTAATGGCTATTAAAATTTTTAACTCAAATCAATATCCCTATTTATTTTTCAGTTAAATAATAATATTTGTACTCTCTAGTTGTTGGCGACTCAACCTGACACAGAAAAAAATACAAGTGCTGTGAGAGAACAAAATTTCCCTCTCTACGTTAATATTTACTGACAAGACTGATCGGAGAGAAAAATAGTTTGAAATAAAAATGTATTACCTCCAGTATATCGTTAAAAGCACCCTACAAGATGATTATGAAAATATTGTATAAACATATATACAACCTCTTTAACTTTATAAAAATAAAATAAATTTACATTATATCATAGGCTCTATATCGTAATATTTCGTCAATTACTACAGCAATATAGTTTATTGACAATTATTTTCAATCCATATTTTCGTACAGGTTATGATCCAATTATTCGCACTGCAGATTTACGATGTACAGGAATGTGATAATAGGTCCGCAGGCTATTGTAAAATAATATTAATGGCGTAACATCCTTTCGTGTATTAAAACATTTACGATACTTCTTTTTTATGTTGTAGACGTAATGTTCACGATATTAAACTTATTTTAGTGCGAACGTAACTACTTGAATCGATATAACCGTAATGAATGAATAATTCTCTTAGTGATGTGCTGCAATTTTACGTTACAAATATCATGCTACTAACTTACTAACTCACTGGCAATATAAAACCCGTAGGTTCATGGCCGCGCGGACATAAGCTCTCCATGCATCCCTATCCTGAGCTAATGTTTTCCAATCATTCCCTGTATAATTTACTTCCCTCAAATCATAGTTAATGTTATTCTCCCACCTCACTCTTGGGCGTTTTCCCTCTTGTTTTCCTACAAGAAGCTTCCATGCACGTCTATCATTCCCCATTCGTGTCACATGTCCTGTCCATCGCCGTCTACGAGACTTAACTGTTATTATATCTGGCTTCCTATAAAGACCATGCAGCTCACTGTTATGAAGTCTTCTCCATTCACCTGTCTGTTCATCTCTCTTTGGTCCAAAGATTTTCCTAAGAACTTTATTCTCAAATACTCGTAACCTCCTTTCCTCCCTTAAAGTAAGAGTCCGTGTTTCGCATCCATATAATATAACTGATTGAATAATAGTTTTATATATTTTCATTTTTACATTGTTTTGAAAGGAGTTGGGAAGTTAACCTCTGTAATGCATAATAGCAAACATCACAAAATTAAAATACACATATTGGAAAAATCATTATACGGAATTAAAACTAACATATCTACATTTTTATTTCATATATATATGTGTGCGTGTGTGTGCGTGTGCGTGTGTGTGTGCGTGTGCGTGTGCGTGTGCGTGTTCGTGTGTGCGTGTGTGTGTAAAGCTACAAAGCATAGCATGAAAATGCTATGATTGCAGTAAAATACCTGCCCTCGGGCAGAATTACTATGAGTGGATGGATATGTATATATATATATATATATATATATATATATATATCTTCATCTTAAAAAATAGTGTGTTTGTGGGCTTATGTGTTTTTCAATGACACCTACTGCAAATTGTGTGCTTCGGGTTCCACACTAGGCGGATTAAATATATGTCATTAATGTTGTTAATTTGAAATTTATTGACCACTTCAGCAAACCAGTTATATAAATTATGTAGTCTTATTATGTACACATTAAAAAAAAAAAAGTGGAAACACTCGTCAAGCGAAATTCTAAGTAGCTCAAATTTGTCTTAATGTGAACATCAGGCATGCCATTGTTGTAATGACAATCTGAAAAAGAAACATTAACAGAAGTAGTGTGCGAGCTTCCCAAAAGTCTCCCGGACGACACGTATTCAAGAACTAAGCTCTCTAGGTCACGCAATCTCCGTATTCCGTAAACTGAGGCTCTCATCTTTCAACGTGTTCTCGGAATTTTTTAAAATAAAATCTTGTTAGCACATGATGTTGAATAGAGTGGGCCAGTTAGAGAAGGCTCTACATTACCCACATAATTAACCATGGAGAAATGGGCTGAAAGTCGCTCTTCACAGGAAGTTTGGTTCTTGAATACAGGCCCTAGTATCTGGAATCTTCCAATTTATAGCCTGAAGGTGTACAGAGAGGAGTGTAGGATGATGTAAGATTCAATGTTTGCGTGTGTTCTGTGAGGGAACATGTTAATGATGACTATTTAACTCATGCCCCAAATGGGAGTCAATGACCAATCACGTTTCAATGATTTTTGATTTACAACCAATCACAGTCGTGTTTCGCCTAGAATTTACCAACTAAAGTTTATCATAATAACGAAAGCATCTCCTTTTTAACATTCTGAATAGGTCATAGCATTATTTTCACTAAGAAATACGGCTACCAGATTTATATATATATAGTGCATGAATGTAAACACATACCGCATGCGGGATTTAATATAAAAACATTTGTAGAAATTTATTATACCACCAAAAAAAGAAACTACTGTTTGCACTTTCTTAAATGTATTTTTTCCCAGAAAAATATAATTGTCATATTTACATCATAGGACATCAGAAATGAGTTAATATACAGTTTGATATGTTTCATTTTTCTCCACTAGAGTGCATTCTTACAATATTGTGTTCCTTTGGCAATAAATAATATCATCTGGTTGCAGTGACGAACAAAAGAAGCAAATCAAGCGTACCAATCGTTTCTTATTTGTTTTCAAACATCGCCGTATACATTAACAGTCTTACTAATAAAAATCTCTAATACACGCTTTCATCAGTTGTTTAATTATACAATATATAAGCCTTATGTAGATCACGTATAATTTCCTTACTAATAAACGTTGTGCCGGAGCTATATAACAAAACAACAGTTATACACAATACGTCACACATTCGTCATCATAATGACGTCAGAACAATATTACTCGCAGTTTGTAACAGAAATAAAACAACATCAACTAGTGATTATTGTGTAAGAAATGAATATGGATAAGAATTAATAGAGATTCCCTAATTGAGGAGGTACGGAAAAAATAAGTATGTTTTAATTTATATACATTTCACTTCACGCAATGTCAAATAAAACGTAGAATTGGTTTCACAGATAATGTGCTGCCATCTAACGTCAAGAATTTCGACCAATTCTTGGAAACTAATAAAAGCTTTCCCCATTACTTATGAATTATATGCAGTGTTTTAAGATGCGTTAGAAAACGTTCAAAATAGTAGGAAATGTTACCGACAACAAAATATCATTTCAAGCGAAAAAAAATCACTATAGTTTGACCGGGAACCGAACCTACGACCTCACGCATCGTAGTCAGAAGCCCTAACCACAAGACTACCAAGTTACCATGTACCTTCTTTCAATAATAGTACCTCTATACTTAAATACATTTTTATATCGGTGTGTGTGTTATGTATTAAAGATGCAAGAAAGTTTTCTTAAAATAATATTATGAAGCATTTAAGCTACATTCAGGTTAAATCTTGTCTACAGCAATTATTGTAGAACATATCCTTTTGTGATTCAATGTTCAATTTTAAAATATTTTTAGGCCTAATCGAGAATGAGTGTAACGAAAGGCATTTTATGATGCCTTTATTTTCCTACCCAGAGCTTTATTAATATTATTTATGCCCTGTGCATCCATCAAACAGTCGTTAAAGTGTTGCATTTTGGGTTAAATTTGAGGAAACTTTTATCAATATCATAAGAAAACAATCAGTTGATCTTGATGTCCGACATTTTGTCTAGTTATAGAATCCTTAAACAAGGGTGGAGGCATGTATAACGATTCCCATGTAAAGTTGTACACCTCTTCTACACTGAACAGCTAATACAGTGTTTATTAGTAAGAATTTTCAACTGAGATGTGTATAAACCTTGTATAAAAGTTATATATGGATTATTAGTAAGAGGGTATATAAATATTTTAAAATAACTATATTTAAATAACGATTTGTGAGTAAACAGCTTAAATTTTATTCGTTAAATAATCCTAACAAATGCCACTCTTGATTTCCAAATTCTCTAAATAAATTGGAAATCACTCGTGGCATTACTTATGATAATAAGAAACAAGAAGATGAAACCTGGTGGCGGCATATAGTCAAATCCTTTGAAACGTATGTAAGAAACCATCATGTTTATTGTCCATATGCGACGGACGGACCACTTTCCAACATACGGGGGAAGACCGGGCAAAGCGAATAGCCCGGGCAAAGTGAATATATATTAATTCTCAAAATGTATCATAGATGGCATCCAACTACCCTCTTAGCATTTCGAGTAAGCTACAGTGGAATGAGGAAACAGGTTTCTGTCAGTTGTATAACAGATTTCTGAGAGTGTATAACAAGTCAAGTGTTTGCTCCTGCTTTGTTAAAAGAATTTGAGGTGAGTAATTATGATTTTTTAACCAAGATGTTTATGATTAATTTTTATTTAAATAGTAGAACACATTTCTTATATATTTAGCTACACGATCATATATTTAGTGTAAAAAAGTACATATTTTCCTTTGTTAACTTTGATCATTATTGAGGAGTTGGCGTGGGCGGGCAAAGTGAATAGGGCAAAGCGGATAAGTTATTCGCTTTACCCGGGTGAGTCTGTGACACAATTTTTTAAAACTGGAAATATTTCTTAATCTTATAGCGTTAAGAATTTTATGAGAGCGAGTAAAAACAATTAATTAATTGAATATAATCGTGTCGTCCACAGCTGTGGTTTCAAGGTAGCTTGCTACCTTGTCTAACAGTGGGTCCGGGTTCGATTCCCAGTCAGGACAAGCTTCCTGGGTGAGGCTTTTTTTCGGGTTTTTTCTCACCTATAAGACAAATGTCAAGACGCGTTGAGGCCCAAACAGTCCACAAATATCATCTGCCCATCATCATCATCATCATCATCATCATCATCATCACCGGTGTGGAAAGCAACGGGAAGCTACCACACCTATAATCCCCTAGTAAAGCTGCAAAGCATTGCATAAAATGCTATGATTGCAGTGTAGAGATCTACCCTATGGCAAAAAACAATAGAATAGATAAGGTCGTGTCTAGATATATATTGCTATAACATAAAAATTACATAAATGCACGGTAGACCTAATTAGTTTTATGAATATATTTTTAGATGGTGTACTCCTACAAACGAAAAACCAATCAAGGTAGTTGGTCAGAAGATGATATGAGGAGAGCCATGGAAGAAGTGAAATCCAAGGGATTGAGTTTAAAATCTGCATAAAAAAGGTACAACGTCCCATTTTCGACGCTATACCGGCATATGAAGAAGGGATCTGCGCAAAAAAAAATTAGGGCGTTTTCAGCCAGTTTTTTCGAAAGAGAAAGAAATCGAACTTATGGAATATCTGAAATCTATGGACAGCATGTTCTACGGTTTGAGCAGAGGAGATTTCCTCAAATTAGCTTATGAATTTGCCGAAGCTAATGCCATTCCACATCCCTTTAAAGATGGTAAAGCTGGAGAAGACTGGTTATCAGGCTTTCGAAAGAGGCATCCTGATGTCTCGTTACGCACGCCAGAACCAACATCCATAGCTAGGGCAAAGGGATTCAACAGAGCCCAAGTTGGGAGATTTTACTCCTTACTAAAGGAGGTGATGGACAAATATAACTTTGACGCAAGTCATATTTATAACATGGATGAAACTGGAGTGCATTCATCTACAAACAAACCCCCTAAAGTTCTTTCTATTCGTGGAAAACGACAAGTTGGAGTAATCTGCAGCACAGAACGCGGCCAACTAACAACGGTGGTTTGTTGTTGCAGCGCAGTAGGATCCTACATCCCTCCCTTCTTCGTATTTTCGAGGAAGAGAATGCAGGATACACTATTGGATGGAGCACCTCCTGGATCTCAAGGAGCATGCACCGACAACGGTTGGATAAACGGACCAACATTTTTAATTTGGTTAAAATTTTTTGTACAGAACGTTCGCCCAACCGCAGAGAGAAAAGTGTTGCTCCTTTTGGATAACCACGAATCACACAAATATCTGCCTGCACTAGAATATGCCACTCAGAACCATGTAGTGTTTGTATCTTTTGCTCCACATACAACACACAAAATGCAGCCATTAGACGTCACTGTCTATGGCCCAATCAAGACCTTTTTTGAGCAAGAGCTGAACAGTTTTCAAAAAAGACATGCGCATCGGTTTGTTAATCAAGGAGACATGGTAAAGATTTTTGCACCAGCGTATCTGAAAGCTGCTTCAGCTCACAATGCAGTAAAAGGCTTTGAGAAAGCAGGAATCTGGCCTTACAACCCTGATGTTTTTGGAGACGAAGATTTCGTTGCAGCCACTCTTTGTGATGAGGCAAGGGGAAACCATACAAATACAATTAATTCGAAGGAGGATCAAAATAACCCCCAGGAAATTGTACAGGAAAATGCAATTAATGAAACTTCAAGAGCCATCTCTCCAGTTCCTGGGACATCCAAAAGTATCAGCCCATATGAAATACGACCTTTTCCGAAAGCCGATGCAAGCCAGAGGATTCGTAGGAAAAGGAAGTGTCAGCAATCCGAAATTTTAACTTCAACACCAGTAAAAAAAATACAGCGAGAAAGATTAGAAAAAAAAATCAGGGAAGAACAAGACATGTGAAAATCGAGGGAAAATTCCAAAAAGAAAAATCCAATATGACTGTTTGGTATGCGGAGAAGGTTATATTGATCCTCCTTCAGAAGACTGGATACAATGTCTTCAGTGTAAGAACTGGGCCCATGAAGCATGCACTGGATATCATGGTCATGGTTCTTATTATTGTGACGATTGCCAAGAGTGATTTGTCCATAATTTAAATATTGATTAAAATAATCAATTTCTCTATATAAAATTTATAAATGTAATATAGTTTTAGTGTATTTATATATTATTTTGCATTTGTTATTAAATAAACATATTTTTTTCAAATTTATTAGAGAAATTATAATGAATACAAAACATTTCACTTTGCCCTGGTAGAGTTTTCACTTTGCCCGGGTACCCGGGCAAAGTGAAATTATTACAATATTTTATATAATTACTTATTTCCTGTTCTTATATGCTATCAATTAGGTTGTAATATTAAACAAATATGCACAACACTTGATTTAGTAACTTCCAAAAAAATAAATGTTTCTTGCGAGCGAAGTCTTTCCAGAAGGGCATATCTTCCTTAGCATATCCGCTTTGCCCGGGCTTCCCTACTGTGAGGGGTTTTGGAATTTAAGTATACGTCCATCTGGTGGACAAACTATCGATTATAAATTTTACACCATCCTTATCAGCCCAGAGATTTAAAATTGTATGATTAAAATTTCTAACTAGTTCCGGTATCGAACACAGCCAGGAAGCAGGCATGCTACTATGTAAGCTTAGCGCGGCGGACTGTTGGAAACGTAATCATACCAATACATATATTTGCAGTCTGACATGATGCTTGTGAATGGATGGCATTAGTACCGTCTGATCCATATAAACCTGAACAATTTTAATAGGCCATAAGTTTGCTCTGAAAGCTCGTAGAAATGTGAAATTTGTTTTAATAATCTCAGAGACTCAGGCAGAATCGACATCAATCACGGCAACAATCGATCAATGCCATCTGTGGACAATATTGTTGATTTCGATGGAAATTACGAGCATTTTCATGGCATTGTTGACAGTATTTAGTTTGCAGTCATAACAGCAACATGCAGTACTCACTTCGAGAGCGTGTTTTCATTGTGAAAACATATTGGAAGACAAATTCCTTGGTTACAACACAACGGGAATTTCGAAGAGAATTTAATGTATGGGATGTTCTGGCAAAGGCAACAATTTTATCACGAGCAAGAAAGCTGGAGACAACTGATATACTCGTCAGTAAGAGTGGAAAACATAGACCGCTACTGAGTGAAGAAGAAGGCTAGTGAACTCTCCAAACAAATCGTTGCGTCGATTGAGTCAGGAATCAGGCTATTCATATGCACACGCCAAAGAGCTGCAAAGAAAACGGGATTACGACCATACAGAGTGGATATGGTGCAACAACTATATGAAGCAGATTATGAAAAACGAATCCATTATTGTCGATGGTTTCTGGATATTCTTATTTCGCGTCCAGACATTCTCTCCATAACGTGGTTTACACACGAGGCATGGTTTCATCTGCCAGGCTACATAAACACAAAACACCAGATATTGGGCTGCTGTAAACCCCCATATGATCCACGAAACACCACTGCATGATGAAAAGGTTGGAGTATGGTGCGCGGTGTCAGCTTCCAGGATCCTTGGTTCCATTTTCTTTGATACGACTGTCGACACTGAAGTTTATACGCGTATCTTCAATACATTCGTGGAGCTGCTGGATGATAACGATTTGAGAGAAGATTATTTCCAACAAGATGGAGCAACATACTATACATCTAATGTCTCCATGGCCCTTGTAACCAGTTTCTTTTATAATCGAATAATCTCAAGAGGTCTTTGCCCCCCCCCAAGATTCCCTGACCTAACCTCACCGGATTTGTTTCTTCTGGGGGTATCTAAAACATAGTCTACAAAAATAGGTCTCGGACAATTTATGATTTCAAGGAATCCATTCGTAACGAAATAAGCAACATTGGCGAGGATACTCTCCGTAGAACTTCACAGAATATGGTGAAGCGAGCGCAAATATGTATAGATGCTAGTGGAGGACATTTCCAACATTTGCTCTGAGGTAAACAGTGTAACGTAATCTCCCAATTGTGTGTAATATAATCTCTCAATTGTGTATTATATTCTCCCAAAGTTACACATGTGTCCTATTAATGGTTCAAGACTTACGGCCCTTTAAATGTATTAAGGTTTATATGGATCACTCTGTAGTAGTCGCGTTTTATTTAACGACGATTTTTATGGCACATCCATTTGTGGCGCAATTAAACATTGGAATGAGAAGATGATCATATGATTCTTATTTCTTTAGGCCTGAGGTTCTTTTATGTGCCTAAGTATACGGAACGGTTTTACATTCCTTCCGATGGAAGTCATACTCAGGAATCTTACGCCTTGAAAAAAAAAATCCATTGACTCCGGCAGGATTTTATTCCACGAACCCCGGAACCAGAGGCAGGCGAGGATGGTAACCACTTTCCATCCATATGAATACGTAGAGTAGGTAATGCTGGTTATTTGAAAACGTACTGTATACATTAATGTGTGTCAGGAATCTAAAAGCATTTTGGACTCAGGCGATATCTTCCTCAACTGACAAAGGAACTGTAAATAATTGCATGCCGAAACATACCTTGAAATTTCTCACAGAGAACCGTTGTGATGTATCAAGGGCGTGTCCAAATATTTATCTGCCGCTTTTAACTGCAAGGAACTAAAATTCAGCAGCTAATCCCTCATTTAAATTACAGTGAAGTAATACAACCTCTTGCTTCCGTCGATTGGATAACTCTCACGATGTCTTCCGCGCCGCATTCCGCCTCACTTCACTCCTTTATAGTCAACCAGGGAGTCCATCTGATTCGCACAGTGGGTTGCCATTGTTGATTTCTGGCTTTGATTTTTGTGCCTTGCAATTAAAAGGGGCTGATAATTATTTTGGACACATCTTGGTACATCACAAAACTTTTCAGAGATAAAATTGCAAGGGAGGTTTCAGCAAGCGATGGTTGATATATAGATCATTCTGTAGTAGTCGTGAGAAACATAGCGGTGGCAAGTCATTTATGTGCAGAATTGTCGGTCCTGGATGGAGTAATGTTTACCACCCTCTCCAACGGTTTCTAAATTCGAGCCGATCGACATCTCTGGACGCAAATGTCTTGAATATGGGAACATTCATGTGAGAAATAAAGAATGGGTCCTGATTCGTAGATTTACGGCACTTGAGAACTCAAGCCTGAACTAAGAGGCCTCTGTGCAAAACATGTCTCATTTCAGTTCCAGATTTCAATTGAGATACTGATTATTTTAATACCAGTAAAATTCATATCAAATTCCATTGAGGTGACGTCACATGATGAAAGTTAAAAATTAAATTGCACCTGTTGGTAGGTGCCATCGACCTCAACTTTGTTAAAATATGTATATAAAATTACACAACAACAACGAATAGCAGAAGATGAACCTGCAGAAGATGGAAGATAAATTCCGAAAGTTCTTCAGTTAATTTTATATATATTTTTTAACAACGTTGAGGACGACGGCACCTACCAACAGGTACAATTTAATTTTTAACTTTTATCACTGATTATCTTACCCGTTAGAGAGCATAGTCAAATAAAATACTAATTTCAGTTCGAATTCTTTGCAGAAGATGCGAAAAAGACCACGTGTTATAGGCTATATAAGGTACTATTTTATTTTAAACGGTAAGTATGGTGCTATCCCTCAGGTAATTGTTAGGGACCTATGCATGTCCCAACTCCGTCAAGATTTGAAGTCCATAATGTTTTCTCATTTATCTCCACAGTTCACGACGGTTGGTAACAACGCTAAAGTCTCATAGCTTTGAGAATAACGATCCAGTTGGACTTCTTTTGAAATGCGTCACTGAGTGTTTATGTGTGTGCCTTCAGTAGGGAGGAGAGTATTCTACTTGACATAAAGTGTAAGAGCTACTTTTCATGTCTCAATCTACTAGTTGTCATTTACACGCTTTATATTAGCTTGACCTGTATCCGTCCGTCCGTCCGCCCGCCCGCGTTCCATTATTTTTTTGCTTAAGTGTACCTCACATCACTATAACACAGGAGGGATTTACTTTAATTTCGTCTCCAAGAGAAGCAACTCCTCCTACTTTCCTAGTCCGAAGAACTCCACAGTTCTTCCAAGAACCGAAACCTATATATCTTCTTAGTATTTAATATTTGGATGAGGAACGCATGTCTGGAAATGCAGTGTTTAATGCTACTGTTGTTAAAAACCTCCCACTTCACCTATGTCAATAAGCAATCTCCCACTTCACCTATGTCAATAAATCAAGAAGTTATTCTATTTAATTATTCAGTTTTTCCTTAATTGTTGAGAACATACTCGAGTCAGATGACTTCATATATCTTCGAGGCTTTTTTATCATAAATAATGAGATTTTAAGCATTGATTATAGTCTGGTAATGAAATGTTGTATTTCTGGACTAATATTCGTCATTAAAAACTTTACTGTATAATGGGAGTTGTCACTTCTCTTGTATAATAAAATTTTGTTCCTACCGATCTGCCTGTACTATTTTTATGTAATTGAACCAAAATATGAAATGAATTCACTATGTACAGGGTACAGACGTGTAATAAGTGATAGCGCAAACGGAACAATATAAGATACAAACTGTCAGTAAACATGGTCCAGAAAATAACGATTTGCAAGTAATTGGAGAATGGATGGTTACGATCCGCCATTGACTACAATGTTTGCATACAAGTCCTTTCAACTCTTTCACGTAGTTCTAGTAACATATTAAACCTTATTGCACACATCGAGAGACAACGGTTGCTTTTTGTATCGAAGGTATTTCTGTTTTACTGAATGTAACAAGGAATAATTATGTAATACATTGTATAATACATTGTACAGTGCATTGAAACCCGTTAAAAAAAGTTGTACAAAATGTCGTCCTTGCACCTGGATGCAAGATCGTACTCGTTTCTTCATTGAGTTTCAAATTCTTCCGAACACCATTTGTTACTGTACGAAATCTTATTTATGTATTTATTTATCTATTTAGCCTGGTGGAGTTAAGTCAACATGGCCTTTCCATCTAGTCACCAGGAAAAATATATTTTACATTTAAATACAGAAATCATAATATATTAGATACTAAATGATTATTTGACAAAACTGAAAATTAATAAAAGTAAGACCAAATAACGTAATAAATTTAATGATGATTACAATGAAGACTAATAATAAAATATGCACCCTCCACGATATCTTTAATTTGTTGTGATCGAGTGGACTGCGTGCTTAAATGACACCGAGAGCTATGAAGTACCTTGGTCGAAAGAGTGACAACCTTTAACCATAAAAATATAATCGACAACAAACACGGACATGGGTTCCATTGTGATAATATTTTCAGGAGGTAAAGTATTCGTCCAATTGGATCTCTGGCCGGGAACTACTTCAGCGAATCCATAGCAAACTCTTTAACATAGGGACAGGTTCCTAGGAACATGGAATGTTATGACATTACATAATAGTGGGACATTACAAATGTTAACAGAGGAATTAGATAATCTACCCTTGTATATATATATATATATATATATATATATGGTATGATAAGAAAAATAAATGCCTGGACGGGATTCGAACCCGGATCTCTGAGTCTGTACCTCAGCGTGATATCCATTACACTACCAGGCGAATCCAATTCAAACACTTATTTTTCTTATATATGTATTATACTCTCCATTATTACTAGATGTCGCGAGAACACTGTCTTCACTGCCATCTAGTAGCTGACTATATCAAGTAAGCAAATTAAAGAGAATATTTATTTTACTTTATAGCAGTGACGCTTTATCGATGTTATAATTAAATCTTTAACATTGAGCAATGCAAGCTTAATATGGTATGATAAGAAAAATAAATGCCTGGACGGGATTCGAACATGGATCTCTGAGTCTGTACCTCAGCGTGATATCCATTACACTACCAGGCGAATCCAATTCAAACACTTATTTTTCTTATATATGTATTATACTCTCCATTATTACTAGATGTCGCGAGAACACTGTCTTCACTGCCATCTAGTAGCTGACTATATCAAGTAAGCAAATTAAAGAGAAATTTATTTTACTTTATAGCAGTGACGCTTTATCGATGTTATAATTAAATCTTTAACATTGAGCAATGCAAGCTTAATATGGTATGATAAGAAAAATAAATGCCTGGACGGGATTCGAACCCGGATCTCTGAGTCTGTACCTCAGCGTGATATCCATTACACTACCAGGCAAATCCAATTCAAACACTTATTTTTCTTATATATGTATTATACTCTCCATTATTACTAGATGTCGCGAGAACACTGTCTTCACTGCCATCTAGTAGCTGACTATATCAAGTAAGCAAATTAAAAGAGAATATTTATTTTACTTTATAGCAGTGACGCTTTATCGATGTTATAATTAAATCTTTAACATTGAGCAATGCAAGCTTAATATGGTATGATAAGAAAAATAAATGCCTGGACGGGATTCGAACCCGGATCTCTGAGTCTGTACCTCAGCGTGATATCCATTACACTACCAGGCGAATCCAATTCAAACACTTATTTTCTTATATATGTATTATACTCTCCATTATACTAGATGTCGCGAGAACACTGTCTTCACTGCCATCTAGTAGCTGACTATATCAAGTAAGCAAATTAAAGAGAATATTTATTTTACTTTATAGCAGTGACGCTTTATCGATGTTATAATTAAATCTTTAACATTGAGCAATGCAAGCTTAATATGGTATGATAAGAAAAATAAATGCCTGGACGGGATTCGAACCCGGATCTCTGAGTCTGTACCTCAGCGTGATATCCATTACACTACCAGGCGAATCCAATTCAAACACTTATTTTATATATATATATATATATATATATATATGGTACTGGGGGGCTTTTTCACGCATTGATAGTGTCATTGACTCTGACAGCTATACCTCGGTCTATTGAAGGTCGAAGTGGGTATTTATAAAAATCCCGTTTTGTCACCCCTCCAGTAGTGAAAATATTTTTTTTTGTGAATAGAACCGTTTATCCGAGAAAAATTCTTCTGTTGTGCAAGGTAAACTGTATTCCGTCTTCTTACCTGTTTGGATAACATTACAGTCTCAATTATTAAGCTATAACATTCGCATTTGAAATTATTTTAGCTTTAAAATAGAACTGCAAGTAGGTTATGGTCTTAGAATATTAATTTAAAAACAGCAGATAGTGATATTTAAGTGACTTGAGCATAATAAACATTTTATTAACATATTGTAATGTGGGGCTTCTTCGCGCACCGATGATGGGGCTATTTTATGCACTAAATTAAGACACATTATGTATAAAAATTGAGTTACTAACACATTATGTGCCCCTCGTAGCTGAGCGTTGTAAGGCATGATGCCTCGTTGCTAAGCGGTTCCAGTCCCCACGAAAAAAAAAATCTATTGGAATTTCGATCAGTTTGGGGCCACTGCCCACCCAGCATCTTTATAAATTTGGGTAGCTACAATTAGTAGCGGTTCCAGATTGAGAAAACCAGCTTTAACGACTGGGGGCCTGACATGCTGACCACATGTGACACCTGGCTCGATTATCGTTCTTATCTATGATTAACACATGTGGATGTGAACTCAGCAGTCGACTGGTAGGCTAAGGGTCATCTAGGCTCTCAATGCCATGGAGGAGGAGAAAATGTAAATTAGTAGCCGTAATATTTCATTCACAGACGCTCTTTAACAATTCTGGTCATTTGCGTGAAGTTCAAATCTGGGCACCAATGGGGCGGTAAATTTTGCTCATATGCCTCTTATTTAAGGCTTGAGGTTCTTTTACTTGTCGTGAATCTACGACAACGGACCAACAGCAAATTTACATCCCTTACAAAAAATAATAAATAAATAAATAAATAAATAAATAAATAAATAAATAAATACACTTGACTGCAGACCTAAACGCCAGCCTAAGCGGACTTCGAAACATTTGATGTCCGACTCGAATGTGGAAACAGCAGCTAAAAGGGCGCTAAAACTGTAGTCTGTTGGTGGAATGAATAGAGAAATATTCCAGTTTTCCGATTAGATATCTTTCTCACTTGAAAATCAAGAGCGAAACGAGTAATGCCACGAGATCTGTTCTCCCTCCTGCACTTCCTTTCGCGGCCTCATTGCCTGTGATTTTTGCCTTCCTCCTGTGTATATGGCCTTTTTTCAAACCAGCTTCTATGCAGATTCTACGGACAAACTCCGTTGCCTCCAGATAACGAGACGGATGAAGGATGTGTCATGCTCTTTTTGTGAACCGAGATACTTCTCTGAGAAGTCTTTAAGAATGGGAGAGTGGATCAGGTGTCAATAAATGTATGAATTCGTTCCACGAACTGTATGTGGGTGAAGTTGGGAAGAAACGATTTACGTGTGATAATTGTTTATGATTATAAGTGAAGTGCGCGAAGTAGCCCCTCTACATGCGTGGATTAGCCCCACTGTGTTTACATAAGGTGTATAGTACAGACAATTTTATAAGTTTTTTTTATTCAGTGTTATACTAGTATTTAAGGAAGATGAATATTATACTATGTAGGTAAGTAAATAAGATTTAATTATAGAGTAATTAAACATCAATTTTTAAAAAGATAATTATAATACTGATTTAAATTTGAAATGCGCGAAAAAGCCCCACCCTACCCTATATATATATAATTGCTTTACAGGAAGTTAGAAGGCCAGGAGAAGGTAGTCATGAATCATGAAGCTTTACATTATTCTATGGGGATACAGTGAGGTCTGAATTCGGTATGGGTTTTTTAGTCCGAAGGAGGATCCTGTCAGCTATTCGATATGTTATGTTTGTCAGCGATAGGATATGATATACAATTCTAATAGCAAACGGCATTATTTTGTAATCGTAAATGTACTGTACATGGTCCCACAGAAGATAACAACATTGTGGTCGAGTTCTATGAAGAATTATAATTCGCATTTGATCTTCTTTCGTGATATCATATAATGTATACATATCATCATCATCATGGACAAATTCGTTTTAGGCCATGTGGCCTGTACGGTAAACCTAGCGAAGATGGTCTTTATCTTTCCACCGATGTTTTGGTCTTCCTTGGTCCCTATGTCCAGTTGGGGTATATTGGAATGCCAATTTTGGAATTCTATTTCTTGCCATTCTCCTCAGATGATTTTTCCATTCTTGTTGGTATCTTTGTATATCTTCATTTAAACTTGTTACTCCAAGTTTTCCTCTGATAATAGTGTTCCTTTGGTGATCCAGTCTATTAACTCCTAACAATGATCGTAAGAAGCGCATTTGGCTTACTTGAAGTTTATGAGAGTTTCTTTTATTTAAAATCCAAATTTCACTTCCGTATTTTAGAGCAGCTTTTGATGTGATGTTATGTAATCTTAGTTTTGTCTCTGTCCTCATCTGTTTACAAAAATGTCTTCGTATTACCCCATTCATTTTTATTATATTTTTGTAATTTTGAATGAATGTCACTCTTATACTCTGCAAATACACTTCCTAAGTAAAATAACTTTATTTGTTTATTTATTCATTTATTTAGTTATTTATTTATTTTTAAAACAAAAGACTTCTCTTTAAAAACGCGAAAAATTGACGGATCTATTATTCTTTAATTACGGCATAACAAAATGAGACTTGAAATTAAATGTAGATGTTCAGAGCCCGTAACGTTTCGCTATAAAAAAATCTTAAGTTTTGAAGTTGCGAGTTCAGTTTTTATATTCTTTTTTGGCCAACTTTATATGTAACTACCCTTAAATATTTTAGAGATACATTTCAGTAAACAGTAATAATAATTATAATAAAATAATAATAATAATAATAAAATAATAATAATAATAATAAAATAATAATAATAATAATAAAATAATAATAATAATAATAAAATAATAATAATAAAATAATAATAATAATAATAATAATAATAAAATAATAATAATAATAATAAAATAATATATTATTATTATTATTATTATTATTATTATTATTATTATTATTATTATTATTATTATTATTATTATTAAACGTGTATTGATAAAATAAGGAATTCCTTTCGATATTGAGAAAAGTACTGATTCGTACATGCGGTAAACATTTGTTTATGTGGCACGAACACTGCACAACTTTATCTTTGGTATTCACTGCTTGAGTCGGAAATTCTCTTTCCCGAGCTCTTGATACCGGTACAAGAGACTCTCGTGGCTGCACTCCCTTTCAACAGCTGTTGCCTACGAGAGCGAGAGGGAGAACGTTTCCTTTATCAGTGAGTCTAACTATGTGTTGTGACAAATAATTATGTGTTTTAGTGTGCAGGTTTTCCTAAAAGAACAAAATGGTTCCAGACCCAACAGATCCTGAATTGATAGTGTATATACGTTAGCACAAATCATAAAAAACGTCGGGAATTTAACATACCAAATTTTATGATATTCATTGATTATCATGAAGCCTTCGACAAAGTAAACAGACTACAATTGAAGGGCTTAGGGCCACATTCTGATAAAAAAAGTTATTTATTACAATGATAGCAAATAAATAAATTGAAATATCACAAAATCATTTGTAAGTGAGCCAGTGATGAGTTAAAACATTTGGAGAAATAATGTACCAACAATACTGCCCAATTAGTATTTATAATTTTTTGAAACATTCAAATACTTATATCTCAGAAAAGACAATATATGACTTATCATGTTATTGCCCTAAACCCTTCAATTATGGGATATCGTACGCAATGCAGAAATACATAAGCATTTAATTCAAACGATTCAAAGCATGTTTGTATCATAACACACGAATTAGAATAAGTGTTAATAATCAAGTCAGAAAATCGGATGGGCTGATAATTCAAGCTGTAAAACAAGGTGTCCACTTTCCCCTCTTATTTTTCATTTATGTATGAATGATGTCACAAAATTAGGGCAAAATAATTACAATCACATTTCTTGACCCCTCAATACATTAATGTATGCAGATGATCAAGTAATATTGGCTATTTCTGAAGACCACTTACAGAGAGCAGTACATAGATTGTCAAATATAACACAAGAGTATAATTTACACATTTCAACGAGTAAGACGAAAACTGTGACATTTAAAGGGAAAACATCGATACGATCTAAAATTGTCATTAACAACAATATAATAGAACAAGTTAATAACTTTACTTATCTTGGCTGCAAATTTTCCTACGACACATGTAAAGACATAGACACAAACTTGATCAAATTCCAAAAACTTATAGGAACACCCTTCTCAGAAAAGTACGCCCAGTTACAATTCTAAAATTTTATAAAACAATGGCTCTCCGAACCAGCAGAACTGATAAAATCAGGGGTGAGAAAAATTCATGGACAAGATATGCCGGTTGCTTAGTATGATTTGGGGAAAAGCTCTTCCAGATGAATGGAAAGAAACGATTATCGTATCAATTTATAAGAATGGAGATAAAACTGATTGCAACAACTACAGGGGCATCTCATTACTTTCAACTTCGTACAAAATTCTAACAAGTATATTAGTAAGCAGACTTACTCCCTACATTGATGACATTCTAGGAGATCATCAATGTGCATTTAGAAAAAATAGGTCTACAACAGATCAGATTTTTAGTATAAGACAGATTTTAGAAAATAAATGGGAATATAGTGGTACTGTACATCAACTATATGTAGACTTCAAAAAAGCATATGATTCAATTAAGAGGGAAAAGTTATATAGTATCCTGCTTGAGTTCGGAATTCCTAAAAAGTTAGTTAGACTTATACGAATGTGTCTAAATGACACAAAGAGTAGGCTGCGTGTAGGAAAACAGTTTTCGGACGCTTTTGAAATCCAGAATGGGTTGAAGCAAGAAGATGCACTATCTCCTCTACTATTTAATTTTGTACTAGAACATGCCATCAAATATTTAGAGGAGAGAAGGCCTACAACTCAATGGTATTAATAAGCTGTTAGTTTATGCTGATGATGTAGTACTATTGGCCGATAGCGAGGAGATACTGAAGGACAACACGCACACACTACTGAGTAACACTAAGAAATTAGGACTGGAAGTAAATATCAATAAAACTAAATATATGGTCACACGTAGAAATGTATTATATAATGGAAATGGACAGCTAATGACAAATGAGGGAAATTTTGAGGAAGCGGCTGATTTCAAATACCTAGAAACAATAATCATAAATATGAATGAGATGCATAAGGAAATTAAACAGAGGCTCAATTCTGGAAATTCGTGCTGTTATGCATTGCAGAGACTTTCGATGTCCCAACTCCTTTCAAAAAACGTTAAACTGAAAATATATAAAACTATTATTCTACCAGTTATATTATATGGGTGCAAAACATGGACTCTTACTTTAAGGGAGGAAATGAGATTACGAGTTTTTGAGAATAAAGTTCTTAGGAAAATCTTTAAACCAAAGAGAAATGAACAGGCAGGTGAATGGAGAAGACTACATAACAATGAACTACATGGTTTTTATAGGAAGCCAGATATAATAAGAACAGTTAAGTCTCGTAGACTGCGATAGGCAGGACATGTTGCACGTATGTGGAATGAAAGACGTGCATGGAAGCTTCTTGTAGGAAAGCCAGAGGGAAAACGCCCAGTTGGTAGACCAAGAATGAGATGGGAGAACAACATTGATTATGATTTGAGGGAAGTAGATTATACAGGGAATGATTGGAAAGCATTAGATCAGGATAGGGATGTATAGAGAACTTATGTCCGCACGGCCATGAACCTACGGGTTCGATAGTGCCAGTAAGTTAGTTAGTTAGTTAGTTAATGGCTCTCCGAACTCTTCTTTATGGCTCTGAAACCTGGATCTTACTATATGCAAATTAAATAGGATAGTAGCTGCAGAAATGAAGTTATTAAGACCTTAACGGGTTATACACTTTATGACCACATGCGAAATGAAGATATCCGCAAAGCTCTCAACACACCAGCAATAACTGAAACCATCGAAATATACCAAAATAACTGGCATGAACACCTCCTAAAAATGTCAAACAATAGAGTGATCTGAAGCTACTGACCCACTGGGCGAAGAGACCCTGGACGACCTAAGAAGCGATGGAGGGACTAATTTCTATCCTGAAGCGAAAGGGGCCATTAACCTAATTCCTGATTGCTATTGATAATGATGATGATGATGATGATGAGTGTGCAGGTTTCAATGAAAAGGGATCAGGAATGGACGGTTCTACGATGTCGTAGACGAAGACATGGCAATTATTGCAGCGACGTTGTAACGTGATCAAAACTACGAACACCATTCATAAAACGTGCGCAAGATTTATGAGCACATTGTAGTTTGAATAAAAACAGTATTTTGATATGTAAAAAGAGTATCACAATAATCAAAAAGAGGTATTGCAAGTGTTTCTACTAACATTTTCCTTAGAGCAAATTGTAAACAATTTCCTATGCTATTTAATGAATTAATTATTGAGAAGATTATTTTTGAAAATGTAATTTGTTTGTTTAAACAAATGTATATTTTTGTCCAGAAATACCCCTGGATTTTTTACTTTAACACTTTAAGAAATTTAAATTCCATTGAATGACGCATGTGGAACTGTATTTATGTTGAGTGAAAGCTAATAGTCTCTGATGATCCATCGTGATTTCTTGTGATTTTTCTAGGGTTTCGTTGAAATCCATATCTTTCTGTTCAATCCATTAGCGAGTCAAGGTCCAAATCAATTTTGGCAACAGCATCATTTAAAGGATATTTGTATGCGTGGATGTAGATCTGCAAATGAATGATGATTGCAATGATTTAGGAACATCTGATATATATGTTGAAAAAGCAATGGTCCAAGCACCGAACTCTGTGGATATCCACCTTTACAGAAAGACCACGAAGAACGCAATGTAGGATTTGCTACTCGCACAGGCAGCGCGTCATTTATATTAAAGTTAAATGGTTTAACGAACCTCCAAGAAAAAAATATTTATTTAAATGTAGTGAATAATTATAATAACAGTGCATTTGTACTTTATTTGGAAGTTCTTTCAATACCCAGATGGTTTGAATCTATCTATCTATCTTCGGGTTTTTAGAGCTGCTGCCGTCTTCCCGTGCCAAACCTCCAAAGCCTACGGTCTTGGGCATCTTCGATGCTTAGCCCTCTAGCTTGCATTACTGTGTTCATGTTTTCCTTCAATGTTAACCTTGGTCTCCCTCTTTTATTCTTTCTGTTCGGATGCCATTCATATAGTTGTTTTGGCCATCGCCATCTTCCATTCTTAAGACATGTCCTAACCACTTTAATTCCTTCTCCTCAATTCTTTCAATTATGCTTTCTTCTGCTTCCATTATGTTTCTAATTTCCTTATTTGTGACATGTTCTAATCTAGACTTTCTGGCACTTTTCCGTAAATAATCCATTTCTAGAGCTATTAGTCTATTCTTGTAGTACTTATTGATTGTCCCTACCTCACTTCCATACATTGCAACAGATTCCACCAATGTTTTACCAATATATTTTTTTTGTGTCTTTCCAAATATGCTTATCCCACCATATGGAATTTAACGATGATATTATTTTGCTACTCAATTCAATTCTATGTTTTATGTTCTCTTTGCCTATACCTTCAATGTTATCCATAATTATTCCCAAATATTTAGTTTGTTTCACTTGCTTTATTTGGATTCCTTCTTCCAATATTAAATTTTCTCGTTCATTGCTATTTATTGCCAGATATTTTGTTTTTTGTAAATTTACTGTGAGACCCCATGATTCATATGTGTTCTTCAACCTTTTTATCATGAATTCCATATCAAATTTGTCTTGCGCTAAAACCAGTTGATCATCGGCAAATTGTAATGTCAGCAAAAATCTGTTACCTATTGTTCATTTATGTCGCGGAAATCTCCAGCAGGCTCGCTTTAGAACAGATGAGTTTCATTTCCTCTGTGTGAAAACCTTGAAATCAGTTTGTTAACTTGGAATAGCTGCGAGGGGCGAGGGGAACACAACTTATTTTCATGCCTCTTTTTGGTTGGTGGTGGATCACCAGCGAAGCACGAATTCTTGGTGGATACTAACGAGCTTAAGTGTTGTTAGAGCGAGTAAAATGTGTTTGTTATTCCAATGATAAGTATTTAGAGTAATTTCTAAATCACATATGCTTTACATTTTTCTGTGTTACAGGCCCTTTTAACACATAAGGTCACATGGTGTCTCCTTTGTATTTATTTGCAATGATACGTTGAAATGTTGAAATGATGAAAATAGTCTTCGTAGTGAAATTCCAATCCAGCATTTGTCTAGAAGATTGAGGAAAATCGTGGCGACGTTGTTTGGCAGAGGGTTTTGAATGCGGGATCTACTTAATGTGAGTCTCAAACGAAAGAGCTAACTTGCTTGGTCTCTGTATCTTATTAAATTAATTTAAGGACAGTGTTAAAAATACTCTTGTAAACTCCCAGTTAGTCAAGGCAAGAACCGCCACTGCCTACTAGGTTACTGGCGGTCACGAAGGTAGGGGTTAATTCATTCCGTGACACTCGCTGTCTTTTTTTTAAGTTAATGTAACACCAAGTCTACCGTGTCAAATGCTTTATTAAAATCAAGGAAAGTAAGAACAACAACTTTTCAATTATCGGAGACTTTATTTAATGTTTCACATATATTTAGTAAAACAGTATTTGTACGATGTCCTGTTCTGAAGCCTGACTGAAATTGAGTTAAAAGGTATTATTCAGTTGTATAGTCATTGGTTTATGGACTAATCGTTCCAAAGCTTCTGAAATGGCACTCAAATTAAGAATTGGTCAAATATCGTTCGAAGTTGAGGGAGCTTTATATTTGAGGGGTGGGCGTTTAAGGCTTACATCACCAAATTTAGAAAACGTAGATGTTTATTGTGAGGTGTTAAAAACGTGAATTATAATAGGTATTATAACTTTGACGATATTTTTCAGTAGAGTGATATTTACACGGCCTGTCCCTCCTGCTTTAATTTTATTCATCTGATAGCTTCCTTTCCGACATTATCTGTAACATGTGGGAAATAAACATGTTCTCTGTATGGTGAATTTGTCTATAGTAATTAATTTATTGTCTGTTATTTATCCTTTGAAATGAGTTGCTGCTTCTTCGCAAGCACATACAAATTATCTTCTCCAGTTTTTCAACTATGTCAACGGGAATGATGCACACTCCACTTTTGAGGCGATCCCATACACAAAACTCCAAAGGATTTAAATCGGGTAATCCTGGAGGCCAAGGTACAGGTCCGTCTCGATCTATCCCATTCGGTCATATCTTGGGTTATAAGTCGTCTCAAAATAGCATCAAAATGAACTAGTGGACCATCATGCATGTATCACTTACTCTGACATGATGAAGGGGAACATCCTCAAGCAATCCTAGAAGATGATTGCACACAAACCGAAAGTACCTTCGTTCATCGAGTTTTCTTGGATGAATGTGTGGCCGAATGAGATAATCATTTAGTATCCCTACCCACACATTAAAAAAGAAACGTTGCTAGTGTGGTGACTCATGAAGAGCATGTGGAATTATGTCAGTCCAAACATCAAACATGAGAATTAAAAAAACCATCTCGAGTGAACTCGCTTCGTCAGTAAATAAAATGGTGCTTACAAAATGAGAGCTGACTGTAGACTGTTGTTTAATAATCTGACTAAACTTCACTCTAGGACCAAACTCCGGACCACTGAGACATTGTACCCATTGGACATGGTAAGAGTATACTGAATTGCGATATCTAAGTCCCCATATTTTACTTTGGCTTAGTCCGGCACTTGGATGGCAATTGTCCTCGTCGACGTTCCTGGAGAGTGTTCTGCTGCTTCCAACACCATATTTTCAATTTCAGGTGTAATGTCTGAAGGCCTACCTGTCCTCCTGCCACATGCGAAACTCCTTTTTTTCTCAGGTTCTGATGTACCCGTGTGAATGTGCGACTTTCGGGGTTCTTTCGACCAGGTATGCTATTTGGTACAAATTTGGAGCTCTCTGTTCATAGCCGGTAGCACCAACATACATTAAATACATATTCGTACACTCTTCATTGATGTAATGTTGTTACATATTGACTACTGCAGTGTAACTGACGTGCCTGCTGATACCTTTACAGACTGTGCTGAACAGTCCTGTTGGTTTGATTTCAACTCCACATCTCAGGAATATTCAGTTGTGTAAACACGGAGCAAACTCCGAGGCTCTTCTAGCGCTCGAGGAAAAAAAACGTACGATGTTTAAAACAATGTAACCATACATTTACCAATTACTTCATTTGTGAGGTTGGTTCCAATATAACGTTGTGTCTTTATTGTTTCCGTTTGCTCTATCAATTATGATACGTCATATAAACGGTGCATCTCCATGACCACTAAAGTTATTTAAATCGTCAGCTTCCAATTACCTTAGAAGCGGTAAAACTGATGTTTGCCGATATTTGTTGGTGTTAATAAAAGTATGTAATCAATACCGTAATTCCCTACAGAACTCAAATCACACAGCATCTCCTTATATTTTACAGAGACGTGATTTTATTTCTGTAATATGTTGAAAATGGAGGGCTGTAGACATAAACGCGTCTATTTTTATTATAATGCATTTCGACTTTCATAAAGTCTGTAACTGCTTCCCATTCCTTGAACCTGAAATTCACGCTACTTTTATGGTGAGTTTATGTTCTATATTAAACTTCCTCTGCAAAACGAGACTCAATCCCTTCCTTCTTTATAAATTTTTCAAACTTATTTCACTCTTTCTCAGTAATTTTAATTTCTTCTTCACCATCCAGTTCTAGGCTTATTCAATAGGGAGACGAATGAACGTTAGTTGGGTCTTCCAGGCCTCATTTTTCTTATTAATTAATTAATTTTTTTTCCAATTGAGGTTTTCTCAGCCATCATAGATACAGGGTGTATCCAATCTTCATTTCGATTTATACATAATCAACCTATAGATCGGAAATTGTTGTCTCATGTTCTGGTACGATACCTAAAACTAGTTAATCTTCTTCTTCACGGTTTAGGCTTGTTCCGGCTCCAAATTGCTCCTCTTTCCATCTTTTCTTTGGTCTTCCCAAGCTTCTTCTTTTTCGTGGTGAATAGCATTTGGTATTCTATTCTCAGTATCCTTGCCAAGTATTCTTCCAGTTTGTTCTGTATTTTTCTATTATTGTGATTAATTCCTCTACTTTTAGATGTTGTCTTATTTCTGTGGGAACGGCGAAAATGGCGGAAGTGGCAACTAAATCTCTGGGGATGAAATAAGAGAACCAGCTCGGGGAAACAAGAGTGAAGTCCTCAACGGCAGAAGGCGGAAGAGGCAACCCTCCTTGACGGGATAAAACACAAGGAAGCAAGTCCAAAGGCTTTAAGGAGGCAGCCCCTCCAAAGGACTAACCCTGCAGTACGATAGTAGCGTACTCAGGGGACACTTGAAAATACAAGCTCGAACTAGTCAATAAGCATTTAAAAAATGTCCGTACCTTAAAGTATCCTATTTATTAGTAGATTACAACTTGCAAATGTTACAAATCAGTTTTAAAATATAAAATAAATAGCGGTGATTTTTTTCCTATCTCAAAAATATCTCGTGTTACAGCTAGTCTGGAAGTACAACGTCTATTTCTCCATTCGAGACTCAGGGAAATAAGGCTAACCACTAGAGCTTTGAGTAAGATATACATAAACATGTAACAAAAATGGGGTTAAATATGTAGATAAATATATAATGAAGCAATTATAATATGTAAAAATAAATATTTTATTTCTCAATTTCTTTTGTAAAATTCACTATTAGATGATGTAAGCTGCTCCTGCAACTGTGTAAATACTGTTTCTTTGAAGAAACCTGTGGTTTATCCCTAACATGCATATTGATTCGTAAATGTTATTCAATCTAAGCTTTCATCGTACACACTACATTTTCATCGCAAGTTTCGCAGAGAACTGTTATACCATCTGTTGTCATGTAACCTCTCAATCGAACGCCAATGTTTTGGTTGACGACAAGGAAGGAAAACGTATGGTCAGGAAATAAAACAACTCTCTGCTACAAACTGTCATATTTTTTTAGAGTAACAAAGGGAAATGTTTCAAATGAGGCAACGTTGTTGGGATCGAACTCGTGCAATTTATTAGCACGTATTGTACCAACATGTGACTGATAATGTGTGAAGTAGCTTAATAACGTTTGAGTTACTCTCTTGGTTCGGTTTTAGATAATAATTCAATAGAACCGCAAAATAAATCGCGTAAAATCACCCGGAATTTGTGCAATGATATTAAATATTATTTATTATTTATAGTGTTCTACAGATCTTTCACCGCAATCATAGCATTTCCATGATAAGATTTGCAGCTTTACTAGGGAATTATAGGTGTGGTAGCTTCCCGTTGCTTTTCACACCGGTGAAGGATGATGATGATAATGACGACGATGTTGCCTAGATTATGTTCGGGGACCGTTTGAGTCTGAAAGCTTCCTGACATTTGTCTTATAGGTGAGGAAAAACCTCGAAAAAACTTCACCCAGGAAGCTTGTTCCGACCGGGAATCGAACCAAGGCCCGCTGCGTGACAAGGCAGCACGTTACCTGGTGACCACAGCAGCGGTGGAAAGTGTGAAATAATGTAGTATGATGTGAAATGTGTATACAGTAAAACTTGTTTAATCCGGAACGTGAATAATGCGGAAATCGGTCTCGAATGTGAACAAATTTATTGGTCCCGGCAAAATAATAGTAATTTTACATGTATTTATTTTGTATAAAACGGAATCTGTCCAACGCGGAAACGGAAGGATATTTCTACACAATTCACAAAAAGAATGTTCACAAGGCGGAAAGATAGAGAAATAAATTAGTTTCCACTTCTTTCAATTCCTGTTAGGCGAATAATAACAATAAGTGATGATTTCTGCGCCGGGTGAAGTAGAGTTTCTACCTGTATCTGGAATATCTGGAATTTTCTTTCGGCCTCACTGCACACCCGTTTTGCAAAATACAGGTTCGTTTAACAAATATTTAGTGTGACATCTGCCTTACAAATGACCAGTGCACTTTAAAATCTTAAATTAGTTTAAGATCTGAGGCGGATTGTGTACGTAACTTTCACAGGTAGCGTTCTCAATTTACGAAATAAAGATGGCTAAATCGTATGTATCATTGTCATTATACTAAAAAGTGAAATTGATTGAAAATAAACAAAAAACTCTCAGTACACGAAATAATGACTAAATTTAAATGCGAAAAAACCCAAGTTTATGAGATTTTAAAACTCAAAGAAAAAAGTAATGAATGTATGGACGCAAGGAAATGGTGAAATGAAGAGAAGAAAGAAACAACAACGAGGTGTGTTTTTCAAGTCAGTTCACGATCAAAAAATGTCCAAATTTCCGGACCGATACTCCAAAGTCAAACACTAGCTGTTGCTATACCGCTGGGGAATAATATAGGGAATAACGATTTCAAGGCATCTTCAGGTTGGTTGTGGACAGTTTTAAAAGATGACACAATGAAGTGTGGAATAAATTTTGCGGGGAATCGAAGGATGTGGACGAAAGTGTAGTTAATGAGTGGAAACCTAACTGCATACTTTAATTTCAGGATACGCGCCCAAGATACATTTTAACGCTGATGAAACGGAACTGTATTTTCGCGCGTTACCGTCGAAGTCGCTTGTACAGACTATACTGCACTTTCCAATGGGAGGGGAACTAGAATTAATCCAAGGTAAGTAAAAAAGACATACGGTGCTCTATAATCTAATATTTGTTAATATTCTGGTTTTTTTATAATGCGGAATGTTTTCTAATGTGGAAAGAAAAATTGGTCCCATGTGATTCTGCTTTCAACGAGGTTTACTGAATATTATACCAAACATATTAAAAGTAAAATATAATCTATGTACAACATTTTTATATTTATATATCGTCAACATTCAACATTTATTCGTGGATAAATGCGAAGCATTAAAGCAAATAATTTCATAAAATCGGGCTTTAATAATAATAATAATAATCATCATAATAATAATGATGACAGGTAAGGTCTAAAATACGATCGAAGTCTTTCTTAGAAGGTAAAATTAAATCCGTCATCTCCATGAAAAAGGCATTTATGATACGTTAGCAAACTATTTTACCTGGAAGATTATATTCCTGATAAAAAATACTCTCAAATTTGATAATTTAACTTTGGTCGGGAGAATCAGACCGAATAAAAAAAATATAAAAAAATTCAACGTTTAAAACTTGATAGTAACAAAATTATGACCATCCATTATGTTCAATGCTGGATTCTAAAATTTAACCCAAATCTCCAGCAGCAACCCCAGAATTTCAATTAATACTGATATAACGTTCTAAAAATTGGTAAATGTAATTAATATTGTTAACGTCAATTGCAGAAAGATTAAACAAATATTGATGTACAATTAATCACACAACGAATTCCAACTTTTTGTCGCTCGCAGAAATGAAAATAGGTGATTTTAGTTAATTGGCATGCGCTGATTTTGTATTTGAAGTCAGTTTTTCTCTATCACCTAACAGTTTTTTGCGAGGACGTGTTGAACGTTTTTCGTTATATTTCGCATATTATTGCTTATCTGCACTTAGTTTCAATTCTTTTGCAATACTATTGCTAAAATCAATTGATCTATGTAAAACCAAATCATATAAGATCAAAAAAGTTAAAATATTTTTTTCTAGTAAAGTAAAGTGATCCCACAACAGGCCCGGAGGCCCTTGGGGTAATAGGAGGTTAAAGCTCCCACTTTTTCTAGACAATCGGCACTTCATGTCAGCCGGGTTGTCAGCCCTGCGTGACGGCCGCCTTTACCCCCAGAACAAGAGGCTGGTACTCATTTCAGTTAGAGGCTGAGTCGACCCCAGGGCCATAGTGCCGCCAGAAAATATTTTTTCTAAGAAGGATAAATAAGTAGTTACGTTACAACACATGCTTAAATTGTAGCAAAAATCTCACCTTTCAAAACTTCCTCCTGGATGACTTACGCCGATAAGATGGCTCCGAAATGTCTGTGATAAGTTGTCAGTAGTAATCAGCAAGCATGTTGGTCACTGATTTCCCTTTATAACGCCTTTCCATTTCTAATATGTCTTCGAGAACCTTTCGTCATGTTCATCACTGACGTCACCGTAGTTCGGTGAACAATCACTATGTTTAACAGGTCGCATGGCTGACTGCGAATTTGGATACTGAAGAGAATGCTTATTTTGTTAAGTGAAACCAGATATATTGACCATACAGAAATAAGTCAGTGATGTGGTCCGTAGGTTCCCTCCACAACATTGGAATTGCAAATGGTATGCACGAATGCGAACCTTTTAACCACCCTATTAAAATTCTTTGGAGTTTGTACAGCAAAAATTGGGGTCCAATATTTATCAGTATCTCCAAATTTACTATAGTTCCCGAAATATAAATTGTACGCCTTTATAACTATTTGTGCGCTGCGATTTTGTACAATACTCTCCACATACGTAACAGAATAAATTAGGAGAATTCCTACAGCGGCGAGATATTGCAAAATTATAAAAACACTAAAACTTACGTATTAAAATATATTATAGTAGATTGTTTTAATTGAATTTCCTTATAATGATACACAATAATGCATATATCGACACTTCACAATCACAATGATGTAATGTAAGATGAACTGCAAATAACGAGGTATTACAAGCCATTACTTCACGTATTTGACAGTGGCAATCAGGAAATGTTGTATACCTGTGTATTCCTGAGGGTTTAACAATCCCTAAGAGTAATAAAACCGCGCAACAGAAAAATAATGATGACCAGTTTGAGAGACAATAGCGCCTGCGACTCTCACGGAAACGATCACTTCTGCTAAAGGTTGTCGTCGAAATATCTGACTCCGGTTAGGTGATTGTAAAAAACTAATATAATTTTCGTTTTCTGCGGGTCCGTAAACATAGTTATTGATACATTTCGAGCCTGCGAGTAATTCGTTGTTGTTGTTGTTGTGATAGTTGGTTCATTTTATGACGCTCTTTAACAAATTGTGGCATTAGCGTATGAATTAAAATCTGGATGTGAAATGACCGACAATTTTGTTCGCAGACATTTACTTTTACTTGCCGTAAATCTATGTAATGGGATCCATGGCTTTACTTCCTTTCCAAAGGAATCGCATGACATGTTTTTCCTTCCATGTGTATCATCTCTTTGTAGACACCAACAATAATCGTGCTTCGAGGATGGACTTTCTCACCTTTATACCGCTTTTCCATAAGCAACATTTCAGGAAAAGATCGAAATGAATACAGCAGGATGTAAAATTTTAGATATATCGTTCATTATAATTTATTGTAATTTCGAAGTAGGTTCTGAACTAGTTATTCACTATTTGTTTCGTTCATCTTGCCGAGTAACCCATTGAGAACACTTTTAAAATGATTTTCAGGCTGCAAGATCGTTTACAGTTTTTTTATTCTAAAAGAATTGGTCAGCTATCACTATTTAAATTTAAATTCCTAATGAATATTTAATTTTTACATAATTTTGCAACTCTACAGGAAACAAGGATATTGTGTCCACTCTGCATTCAAAGTAGAAATCGCAAATATTATAATAATATATATTTAATCATTCAGAATATTATGGCACGTGCTTCTATTTACTACATATAATTTTACAGTCAGAGAAAAGTTTGTCATCGTGTATCAACAGTTCCTAATGTCAAAACAACGATAAATAAGCGCCACGTTCAGCATTTTGTGAAACCTAATTTAAAAATCAGCTCACTTATGTCACTGAGAGCAGAAGAGTAATAATCTGTAATTTTAAGAAGGTAAATTGATCCCACTAAAGCCCCGAGGTATTTGGAATGTTACAAAGCAAAGGCTTCCATCGTTCTATACACGAAATACCAGCTGCATAGTCAACTCTGTATATCGGTCGTCTTTGCCCGCAGTACAATAAGTCGGTACTCATTTGTTTAGAGGCTGAGTAAAATGTAGGGCCATGGTTTAGGTTATTTAAGAATCCTGATCCCACCTGGACTCGAACCCACAACTTCCGGCGTGTATGTTACTGCCTTATCCAACTACACTACCCCGTGCTCCAATCTATAAATCTGAAAGAATGACAACTATTTTTTCTGCACCTAAAAACTGAAGATTTAGTTAATAACTTACAATTCTCAAGACGAGATTCTAGATACTCAGGCAGGTGTTTACACATATATAAATCACACCAGATCACACTACCGGTGGTTTTCTTCTTCCTCTACACCTGAGATGTATGCCTAGATGCAGATCAGATATCGACAATCGTAAATAAGATAATGTATCTGCAGATACTTTTGATATAACAGATAAAAACCAAAGAAGCAATGTATCGAGAGAATGGGATATTTTGTATGTTCCTTTCTAGCATCTTCAAATAAGTTCCCTTCTTTTGGTTATCAATAACATAATATTATGTACAGGTGGTAGAGGAACAATTGGAAACGCCTTCCAAATCTTCATCTAATGGTATAGAGCCACAATTAATCTTTAAAACTGCTGTAATTATTTTTGTAATAGATTCTATGAATCCATTCTATGGACATATTCATGAAACATTACTTCTAAGCCTTTAAGAGGAGGAGGAGTGGACATTTTGTCCTTACTCTAGTTTCCAATTCCATCACATAGGCTCAATAATATTTAGATACGGAGATTGAGCTGTCATGGCAGAAATCTGATTTTTCTTTTATGCCCCTTAAATCAGTGTTTAACATAACCACCAGTGCAAGAAGGTGAATCATCGTCTTGAAATATGACATTAATTCAACAGAACACTAACTGTACCATTGAGCGAACATTGTTCCTTGAATTCCTTCACTGACATTAGTACTCTCGGTGCCATTCACTTTAACAGTGGCACCTACAGAATATCAGCGTAATACAGTCCAAACCATTATTGGCGCTCCACTATGTTTAACTGCAATCTCGGTTGTAATCCTTTTTTGTTGTTCTCTACACACACACACACACACACACACACACACACACACACACACACACACACACATATATATATATATATATATATATATATATATATATATCCTACAAGTAGTACGGAAAAGTGTAAATGTTGTCTCATCATACCATATTATATGTTTTCAATCATCAGCATACCAGGACTTGTGTTCATAACTCCACTGTTTTATTTCATTGCATTTCTGTCTATATTAATAATAATAATAATACTTTATTTATTCTGGCAGAGTTAAGGCCATAAGGCCCTCTCTTCCACTCAACCAGCACAAATACAAATAAATATTCGACAAATATAGATATACACTATACTAATTATAAACAGTTAAAGATACAATAAATGTAGCAATGTAAATGTCATGTACAAACAACATTTTATAGGGTAATAACAATAATGATACGGTAATAATAATAATAATAATAATAATAATAATAATAATAATAATAATAATAATATAAATATGATACATTATACGGGAAACACCAATTAATATATATATATATCTTACACTGGATAATAATGAAATCTAGTTTAGAGCAAATATAAATTTAGATTTCTTTTAAAAGATGCCAATGTCCGGCAGCCCCTTATTTCTTGTGGTAGGGAATTCCAGTTGCGAGAAGTGGAGATGGTATATGACATGGAGTGATGTGATGTCCTATGTTGCGGTATATTAAGTAAGAGACTATGTTGTGATCTTGTGTTTAAGTTATGGTTTGAGGATAGATACTGGAAACGGGATGATAAATAATTAGGAATCGAGGTATGTAGGATCTAAATAGGAGATTTAGACAGTGCGACTTTCTTCTCTCTTTTAGATGTAGCCATGACAATTCGTGGAATAATGGAGAAATGTGATCGTATTTTCGAACATTAAATATGAATCTGATACACATATTATGGACACGCTGCAGTTTGTCCGACAATCCGTCACTTATGTCAGTTAGTAGAACGTCATAGTAGTCAAAATGCGACATCACTAAAGTTTGGATTAAAATTATTTTAAGAGTTGTAGGAAGAAAATGTTTAAGTCGCTTTAGGGAATGCATTATGGAGAAGATCCTTTTAGATGTTTGTTTTACTTGCTCATGCCATTTTAAATTAGAATCTAAGTAAAATCCCAAGTTTTTAACGACGTCGGTATAAGGAATTTGTTCATTATCTAATATGACAGCCGGCATATTGCCATTGTTTATGAGGTGTAATAGCCTTGGATGTCCGATAATTATTGCTTGCGTTTTGTTTACATTTAGTTTGAGCCCATATTGTCTGGACCATAAAGATATATGCGTGAGGTCAGTGTTTACTTTGTCAATATATTCATTAATTTCGTCAGGCCTAAAGTGTGTGTACATCTGTAGGTCGTCGGCGTAAAGATGATGCTTGCAGTTTTGTAGTTTCTTGGTCACGTCATTAATATAAATCGAGAAGAGAAGAGGAGCGAGGACGCCGCCTTGAGGTACCCCTTTCCTCACCAAGCGCCAGGAAGAAATGCGATTATTAACAGAAACTGATTGCTGACGATTATATTCAATGTTTACCAACTACTAATCTGCCATAAATATCTATTTTTTTAAGAGTTCTTTCCTCAATATTCTGATAGAAAACTGGTTGCTCTAAATGTGTATTTAATTTTGCAACCACTTTATCTTCAGCAATTTTATGAATTGTGACATACGTATCTTCACAACTCTCGTGTCCTTTATATTATTTAGATTCGTTTGCGACTTCTGTTCCTTTCTGCAGATATATCTTCAGACACGTATGCTGACATAACCATATACACCGTGCTCGTTGAAAAACTTAGCAATTTTGGAGTTTTCAGTTACAATGGATTCAGCTAACTGGGCACAAGAATTTGTCCTCTTTAAAATTCACTCATGTCAGATGTCATAAACCTGGTTCCATAGCTACAACTTCAGGAGAAAGAATGTTTGGGAAGTTATGCAACTGCTACAATCAGAGTAAATATCTGAAAGAAAATAATGCATTTCTCAAAGCTTCTGCAGTTAACCAAGCTCATAAAATACGTTTTCCAGAAAATATGGTCCTTCCATTATTTTGTTTACCCCTGTATAAGCTCTTGGAAACATGACATGGTATACAAAATTTGATTAATATTATATGGGTTTATGGAATTTAGCAAGAATGATAATTATGTTTCATGTGTACAAAAACTGTATTCGCTGATTTAATATAATAATAATAATAATAATAATAATAATAATAAATAATAATAATAATAATAATAATAATAATAATTTTATTTTTTATTATTCCGGCTTTACAATGAATATACATTTTTCCGGTACCCATATTCACAGTTAACTACACATTTGATTCAACACATTTTCCATTCTTGTCTGTTCACCCATATATCTTCTTCTATTTCCCATTCCCTCTTAGTTTCATTGGTTCCTGAATCCACGTAATATTTGGTCTACCTTCTTTTTCCTTCCCTGTGGTTCCCAATCCATGATTATCTTAGGTAGTCTTCCTTCTTCCATCCTTCTAATGTGTCCGTACCATTTAATTGTTTCTTCTTTATAAAATCTAATATTGAATATTGTACCTGCATTTTTCTTTTATATATGAATTTCTGATTTTATCCTTCCTGGATACATACTTCCCTTGTACATGTAATAATATGTACATATAATAATAATAATAATAATAATAATAATAATAATAATAATAACATGGTAATAATGATAAATATAATAATATTTTTCAGATGAAGTACTGTAAGGTTTTCTCTATCACTTCATCAAGGGCAAATTGCATAGAGTATACAGGTGTGCTTATAAATATGCGAATGAACCTACATTACATTAATAATATTTAATACACGAAATTGACTTGATACTAAAGAACATAATAAATAATAAATAAAGAAGTTTTATTTATAATCCCTTGTACATAGAATTACTAGAATCGGTGCCACTTGGTTGGAAGAATAAAAGGGCGGTCAAAAATAACGTGAATGTATGGTGTATTGAGCAGCATAAGAGAAAGAGCATTGAATGATGAAGCTTGGAATGTCAGAGAGATGTGGAGGGCAATGACAGAAGATGAATTTGGTGCAGAAAGATATTATGATACATTTGAAATCTGCTAAATAAAGATAAAATTATTTCTTTTGAAATGCAAAAGTCGGGCGATCCTTGATAAAAACAGGTCAGATAATTCTTGAGACGGATATACGGAAGAATAGAGGAACAGTGAGAGGTTGGACGTAGAGCTGGAGTTAAATTATTATCGATCGTGTGTTTAGGTTATGGTGAATATTGAGTGACTAAAGAGCAACACACACAAACATATACCTGGTAAAGCCTTTAAAACTGCAATTTGCCATCTAATCCATGGCTATTAATTTAATTAATTTGAAATTGTCTTGCACCAGACAGAAATAATATATAATTATGAACGGACCAGTGGAGGATAGTGGAGATGTGTAAATGTATTACTTAAACCGTATAAATGATCTCGTAATCGATCGCCACTGAATATTTTGATCTGATGGCTACTTTCATTTAATTACTGGATAATTAATGCGTATGTGTTTTTTTTTGTTTTACATACTCGCATATGAGTGCTAATCATGACTGCTATACATGAGTGCTATACATGAGTGCTATAACATGAGTGCTATACATGAGGCTATACATGAGTGCTATACATGAGTGCTATACATGAGTGCTATACATGAGTGCTATACATGAGTGCTATACATGAGTGCTATACATGAGTGCTATACATGAGTGCTATACAGAGTGCTATACATGGTGCTATACATGAGTGCTATACATGAGTGCTATACATGAGTGCTATACATGAGTGCTATACATGATGTGCTATACATGAGTGCTATACATGAGTGCTATACATGAGTGCTATACATGAGTGCTATACATGAGTGCTATACATGAGTGCTATACATGAGTGCTATACATGAGTGCTATACATGAGTGCTATACATGAGTGCTATACATGAGTGCTATACATGAGTGCTATACATGAGTGCTATACATGAGTGCTATACATGAGTGCTATACATGAGTGCTATACATGAGTGCTATACATTGAGTGCTATACATGAGTGCTATACATGAGTGCTATACATGAGTGCTATACATGAGTGCTATACATGAGTGCTATACATGAGTGCTATACATGAGTGCTATACATGAGTGCTATACATGAGTGCTATACATGAGTGCTATACATGAGTGCTATACATGAGTGCTATACATGAGTGCTATACATGAGTGCTATACATGAGTGCTATACATGAGTGCTATACATGAGTGCTATACATGAGTGCTATACATGAGTGCTATACATGAGTGCTATACATGAGTGCTATACATGAGTGCTATACATGAGTGCTATACATGAGTGCTATACATGAGTGCTATACATGAGTGCTAATACATGAGTGCTATACATGAGTGCTATACATGAGTGCTATACATGAGTGCTATACATGAGTGCTATACATGAGTGCTATACATGAGTGCTATACATGAGTGCTATACATGAGTGCTATACATGAGTGCTATACATGAGTGCTATACATGAGTGCTATTGCAGAGTGAATTTTTCTGGGAAAAAAATGTCTCGTCAATTAGGCTTAGAGTTTATAGAAAGTAGACTAAGCAGTCACATAACAATTATTATGATTTGTTAAATAGGTATATTTACTTAAGTGGGCAAGTGACATAAAGTGCGCTGGTAAAATATAAATGTTATAAGTTTTGTTTTCATGTTAAAAGAAGGATACATTATACTGTACTCAGATAAATGCTGCTAATTTTAATTACTTTTAAGGATATGGGCAGGATCAATTTTTTGAAATTCCAGGAGCAGCAATCAAACTAAGTAAGCCTATCTTTTACACACTCCCCAATGCCCAGATAACGGAAAGGATTTGATTTGTTCCCCCCTCCGATTCAGAATATTTCTGTTTGTTGAATTGTGTTTGATTTGCCTTAATGATGGGACTCATACGTATTGATTATCATGTACCAAAGGCCCTCACATGCTCTTTGTTGAAATAAAGCGACCAGTGTTTCATCTTCCCCGTAGACATTAGATTTATTTCCTACAGAGGATTTAGACGCATTTGATAGTCTCGATATATCGTATCTGCCTCGATGATTGTTGCGGAATTTATCCCGGCAAAGATTAGAATTTTTTAGGTAGAAAAAATTCGAGAACGCAGTCGTATTTGGACGTGAAGTTAAAGCCATCTGATCCGTGTCACAGATACATGCCGTACGTTGGAAAAATTCTCGGAAAAGTATCCGTTACAACATTCACAGTTCTCATCTCCTGAAGAAACAACCGATTCCAAACACATCAACCAAGAATACAAAGAGGCGAGTTGAGAAAAAACGAAAACAAAATATCTGTGTGGCTACTATAATGAATATGTAACAGGCGAATCAGGGCGCAAGCGTTTAGTCACTCGCCCTCCACCTTGGAGACTAGGTAATCGCATCTCGTTCACTTCATATGCAGTTGCTGGAGACGAATCGGAACCAAAGAAGACTTTTCTAGAGGTTTATCCCGTTTTCCTTAGTCAAAACTTCATTCCACCACTTTTCCATCCATTTCATTTCATCTGTTCCTGCATAGTAAGACAGGCTATCAGAGATCTATTTTATGACAAATATAATATGGGAAATTATTCCAAATCCGACTGATCATCCGGCACCCATATGTATTTCACACAATTTTCTTCAATAATAGGTCCTTGATCTCATTTTGTCCCTTGATCTGACATTATGCTGGACAGGAGTAATGGGTTTACAAAGTGAATATGAAATCAAATAAGTTAATTAGGATATTAACATTTATGATTATTTTTTACTTCATTTTTATTCATAGCAATTCTAACAAAAGTCATACAACGTTAAGATATAATCAGTTATGTGTTGTTTTTCATGTGTTCTAACTTTACTAATATTAATTAATTAGAACGATATTGTAAAATTACATGATGCAAATCAGCTGCACCCAAATTTAAAAGAAAATATAATCAAATGAATTATCTCATCCATTTTGCGAAGCCTTGACGCATTCATGAAGGCCAACTCCTCATTAATGATACAAGAGGAAGAGATTCATATATCATCATCTTCTTCTTATTGTTCATAATTTGTATGATTTTCGTCATGTTTATTTTGAAAATCACACCTCAGACGAAGACGTATTTGATGTGCATCCACTGTCTATCCATATCATTAGCTGTTCTTCCTCTTATTATTCTCCCGTCCATTTATCTAATTTATTTAGCTCTTTTTGCAATTCGGGTGTCTTTCATTCTTTCTATATGACCTTTCCTATATTTTCGTCTATCTGTAACAAATTTGGTTATGTGTTCAATATGACATTTGTCCCTAATTTCTGAGTTGTGTATCTTATCAAATAACATTTTCCCCTGAATAGTTCTTAAGATCTTCACATATATAGTCGTGACGTTAAATAAATAAATAATGGAGATGAGACGAAACGACAATGTGATATATTTAGTTCGTAATAAAATTCTTTGATTGGAATGGTTCTTAGTGATGAAATTTCAATTCGACAATTTGCTTGTAAATTTGAAAAAAAAAGTTTGTTGGCGCAGGGATTTGGATCCTGGATCTACCAAATACGAGTTTCAAACGCTATCTCTCGAGCCAACTCACTTTCTCGAAATAAGCGAGCCATTTTTTGTTCACAATGGAAAAGTAAGGGGATTCTATCTTGGAATGAAAATTTCAGAGTTAAGATAACAAATGTTCAAACAGCCCATAAGGAATCAAAACTTGCTAACGGAAATAGGTTGTCATATCACAATGAATCAGAAAATATTGTCTCAGCTGAACGATTGTCTTAGATGACAATAGAATAAAAGGAAATGACAACTGAAGGATAAAATAAATAATTACGACAATAACTGGATTAGACCAGTTAATGAAAGAAAACATAACAATGCATTAAAAACTGTATATTTCTGGTATATGGAAATACAATAGACGACGCAACTTAACTGATACATTTCAAGTAAAAACCGAATGAATCTTCATGACAATTTTGGAATTCCAATGATTAACTATTTCTTTTACACTTATCTTTTCCTTCATAAATGACCATGTTTTTATCTCAAACATTTACTAAAAATAGTTTAACGTATTAAACTAAAAGTGTTAAGAAACATGTTTTTCACTTTATATATAAGTCAGACTGCAAAATCCCGAGCAGATTCGTGAGTTCAAACCAGGCCGGGGTCAATATATATTTCTGTATACATAAAAATCCGCTTTCTGAAATATAAACCTATGAGCAAAATTTGTTGGCCATTTCACGTCTTGCTTTCTAATTGCGAAACTGAAAGACGTACATTTTCATGAGAGTAATATATAATAAGATTTAGCTCTCTTTATTAGTTTGGAATACATATTTTATCAGTGATGATGTAATAATATTTAACGTCATATCGCCATGGTAACGCCAGTCAATATCACGCAATAATCATCTTGTGATCCCACTGAATACGGTAACTGCATGTCATCTCTTCTGCAAACCTCATCTAATCCTATAAATGCCACTAAATACAGCGTCCACTTTTTTTTACTATATCTGTCACTCCTTTTAACAAATGCAATTAAATTAGTATATTTACTAATATTGATCTGTCAGTTTTGGTGCAGTAGTGGTGGTGAAATGTGCATCCTGAAAATCTGTCTTAAGTCCCCGGGTAGCTCAATCCTGTTTTCAACTTCCTTGGTATGACCTCATCTCTTACGTCATTCCCACACATCCGCTTGTATCACTGGACAAGCTTGTGCTATATATACCCTAGCTATGTTTGCACGGGGTTAGCATTCTCTGCTACCATTTTTTAAGCATGGGTCTGTGGGTTTTGTTCGCTATACATATGCTTATGTTTCTTGAAAGAGATATGGAAAGATCAATAACCTCACGTAGTCAAATAATATTACCTTGGCTATAATAATCATGTTAATTGTAAACTTAAATGACAGTAGAGCAAGGTGGAAAAATAGTATTTGTATAGACATATATAGTAGACTATAGTAAATAGCGTAACGTACGATGAGAATGGTTTTGGAAACTAAGCTAATGTCTGACAGGATTCCTACGTAACTCAATACAAACAGCACAATGTTTTAAACAAAAATAACTATAATTGACTGACGATCGTGATATATATAATATAACATTAAGTGCAGTCGTTGAAATGAAAACAAAATATAGAACAATCCAGAACATTACAATAATAATATAGAAAATTGCTTACACACACACTCTTATCAGACTCCCATACTAACATAACATCTTCAAAATGCGACTGCTATAAAGACAGAGGTACAGAGCTCCCTGACCTCAACAAAACAATGAAGCGGACTGTTCTTGTAGCGTTCTAATCCCGTGCAAACGTAGATCGGGTACATAGTGCACAGGCTTGTCCAGTGACGCAAGTGGAGACGTGGAATGACGTAAGAGATGAGGTCATACCAAGGAAGTAGGAAAACAGGATGGAGCTACTCGGGGGACTTAAAATACAGATTTTTAGCATGAACACTTCAGTGGCTACCCTGAGTGCCTCCGATTCTGAGGTTTGGGAATTCAAACCCGGCTGGGTCGATGATTTTTCAGGGTGTAAAAATCCTCATAATGATTCCCTTCGTAAGGGAACTAGAGCTGTGAGTTTTAGTATTGTACGTTTATGAACCTGAAGACTGAAAAAAGAGGCGTCTAAAAAACACACTGTAGGCCCTTTGACGCCAAGATTTGAATTATGACGCTAATGATGTTTGATGTTAAATTGCGTCATTAAATAAAAAAAACAATAACGATGCTAATGGTTATTTTTCACGAAGATAACATTTTGTAACAGAATAATACGGACAATAGAAGACTTGTTCCAAAAAAGAACCCCGACAAAAACCGTAACTAAATAAGAGGGCGTGTCAAGGAAAAAGAGGACTTTTACTACCCTAATCGAGAATCTATAAGGTACTGATATTGATTTTATTATAATAAGAATGTATTCAATATTAGATAGAACGGAAAAATATGAGAGGAAGAAAAAGTATCTCTTTTTCTAAAATGATCTGGATTTGAGGTCAGTTCACCTTCAGAAATGTAATTAACAGTTGTATTTTAGACAAACTAATTAGAAGGGATCATATGGCCATCATCATCATCCTTCACCGATGTGGAAAGCAACGGGAAGCTACCACACCTGCAACTCCCTAGTAAAGCTGCAAGCATAGCATGAAAATGAAGGACCTGCCTTCGGGCAGAATTACTATGGATGGATATATTATTCATGCTATATTGATGGTGGACTTTAAAGGTTATAAAGATTAATTAGTTATAGTTTTCTATCTATGAGTGTGGGTAAATGTGGTAAGATTGAAGCATCAATAAGCTCGCATAGTTTCTTAGCAGATGTTAAATATTTTATTTTACAACAACAAAGGTAGCAATTCATATCTAGGCTTGAGAGGACCAATATACTTTGCCAAGAAGCATCTTTCTTCAAACTTAAGGTTCTTTTACGTTCAGAAAACCTACGATAATGGACCCACGGCTTTGCATCAATTCAGAACAAAGACATACTCAGGTTTTTTATCTTCTTAATATTCATGAACCCCGGCCGGGCTTGACTTCTGTTTATTCTGCTTCCATATTTCAGTTTCTGGTAATATTTAAGTTTTATTTTTTTGTGCTTAAATAATTTAGTTTTTTTCCTTTTAGAATATCTTCCTAAATCATGTAGCATATCGAAAATTATAGTGTATTTTTCATACTTCGGTTTTTATAAATAAATCATATAATATAAGTCATAATATTTCTCAAAAAATAAGTTGAAATTAAATGATGAAATTATTTTTAAACATATCTATAAACGTTATATATAATTTTATTAAAACTTTTGAAGCGTTAATTTCGAAGAATAAGTATGAAAAGATGGATCCCACTACAGGACCTATGATGGTACGAGTTAGAAGTTCATATCTTCTAAATAATCGGCACGATATATCAGCAGCCCCTCCCAGAACACAAGTTTGGTATTATAGCCTCACTATGATGGTTGTCCAGCGGCTCGCTTTGTTTTCCTGCAGCTGTTATAAATAATCAAATATAAATATGCCGATTACCACCACTATAAGAATTTTGCATGTTAATCATTGTCAAGCATTATTGCGTGGCACCCGCTTTTATATAAACGGACAACCTTCATAGTGAGGCGATAATACACATTTCCGTCTGAGTCGACGTCATGGTCGTGGTGTCACCAGAAGATTTAGGTCAGTTTAAAAACCCTGTCTCAATCAGGAATTGAACCCGCAAATCTTTCACCTGAAGCTTCTTAGCCTTGTGCAACTACGCTACTGTCTCCTCCCGAGTTATAATATATTCATGTATTACGTACAGTGACTCGTTAACACCTTGAGATATTTAGGATGGTAACTAGGAATCACCCCTACACTGGCTGTGATCATCTACCTCTGTGATTGACACATGTGGATGTGAAGGGCCAGCAGCCGGCTGGTAAAAGGGCAACCGCTGAAAAGTGGAAAGACCCTCAATCGGAACTAGGAATCAACTTATTGAAATATAATATTTATTGTATAACTATATGTCGTATACATTGCTAATAATATATAAATGATTATAAAATAAGAATATATCCAAATTTGAGTGGTTTATATTAATATAAATCTGGAAAGCCCATCTTCAACGAATGTCATCTCATAGCATTTCAAAAGCCATACTTCATTATTGCCCCGAAGGCAAAAGATTGCTGGGACGTCCAAAAAAGCGCTGGATGGAAAATTCCTCTTTGAATTCATAACAGGCCACATGACCTAATACTTATTCATGCGTAAATAAATACGTTAAATTGCAATACATCATAATTCGTAATAATTCTACATAATGAAGTTAATGTATAATATAATTGTATTGTTATCTAATTGTATCTAATTGTAATATTATTGTGTTTTTAAGTTATATTATTATTTATTGTAACGACTGAACAGCACGTACGGCTTACTGTCCGTACGACCCATATTTGCAAATGCCATTGTATGTATCTTACTTTTAGTCTAATAAAGTTCTAGTTATTATTGTTATTATTATTATTATTATTATTATTATTATTATTATTACATGGATGTTGATGATAGAGAGAGAGAGAGAGAGAGAGAGAGAGAGAGAGAGGAGAGAGAGAGAGAGAGAGAGAGAGAACAAATTAGATTAATACTAAGCTTTAAGACTATTATAAAGCTTCGTTAATAATATGAAACATTGTGGTTACCGTCTTAGTGATATTAAAGTTCAGGATCAATCCATAGTAATTCTGCCCGAAGGCAGGTCCTTCACTACAATCATATTATTTTCATGCTATGCTTTGCAGCTTTACTAGGGAATTGTGTAGGTGTGGTAGCTTCCGTTACTTTCCACACCGGTGAAGGATGATGATGATAATGATGGCCATATGATTTCGGGGACCGTTTGGGCCTTAACGTTTTCCTGACATTTGTCTTACAGGTGAGGAAAAACCCCGATAAAAACCCCACCAAGAAAAACTGCCCCGACCGAGGATCGAACCCGGGCCCGCTGCGTGACAAGGCAGCACGCTACCTTGAGACCACAGCGGTGGACACAAGTTAAGGATATATGAGTGAAATATATATGCTGTTTCGTCAAATATATATTTTATTTTATTATCAACCTTACATAAATTATATGTCTATTTTTTTCTGGAGTTTGAAAAACTCGTGTAATTTTGTGATAGTATTAGAGAACATTCGTAACAAACTTATTAATCACTCTCCATGTTACATACAATTCATTTGAAATCTTATTTATAAAGAGTCAATCCGTGACACTTTACACGGAACCACAGAACATATTTTCGAATAGTATCCGTTCCCCTTTGGTGTCGATGAATATCTACTCAAAAATGTTCTTCAAACACAGATATGTATTAAATTTAACAACTACTTACATGAATGAAAACACTTCCTCTATAAATTAACATAAAATACACCCAAGGAACGCTGTTATTACAAATGTAAAAACGCAGCAAGAGAGTAGACTTTCTGCCATGTGGGTACGTGACAGGAAAAGAATTTGTTTTTCTTGCCAGTACAACTTGGTTACAAACATAACGAAATTATCCGTGTCACGAAGTTAGTCGAGTTGTGTGTATATATATATATATATATATATATATATATATATATATATATATATAGTGGCCTGTAAGAGATTTTTACTTTTTATACGGTTTACGTGTTTTGCTCTTAGCTACGAATAAACATTAATTTTTAAAAAGTAAAAAAACGTTGCACGTTAAAGCTCTCATAAGGATGAAAAATAAGTCCTGAATAGATAAAATCGATTAACAACTTTGTGTAAAATAAATAGAAAACGGCGTAATATGTCTCATTTCGCACCATTGTATTCTAGGTCAGTAATCGACGCAGATACTTTTTTCAGGGCTTAAGTTGTAGCTTTTTACGACATCTATCTATTATCTAAATTTTGTGCAACATTATCTGTTACTTTCTGCACAATTCGCTAAAATATATAAACATATGTGTCTGTAATATGCCATTCATATAGCGAATAATTGTTTCATAGCAAATGTTCAAAGTTGTTTTTATTTTTGAAGGATTGCTCTACAATCTCTACATAATTAAAAGTACGTAAAAGTACAAATAATCACCTAAATATCTCCTAAAAACTAAAAAAATGAAGCAATTACAGTCTTATGCGCCACCGGTGGTAAAGAGTCGACATGATGAGGGAATGCGAGGAGTCGTTTACAGCGCTCGAGGAGCCGGAGTATCGAGAGAGTTCGGCCCTTCTCCTCCGGTGGCGCGTCAAACTGAAACAGGCCGATATTTAATATTGAACTTAAATTTGTTTAATGAGACTAACCCATCAGACACTGGTATATGTCGGAAACGGAAAAGAGAACAGAATAGATGACATAATAATGGGCGTAAAATAAAAAAAAATCAAGTTACTTCTATATAACCAAACGAGGAAAGTATGTTCAAGAGACATATCTCCCTTACCTCTCGGCACGTAAATATCGGAATGACTGTACCGGTAAACTGAATGTAGAAAATATAAAAACATCTCACACTACATTTTAGGCGAACGTACGAAATAGTTTTCATGCACGTTTGATCCAGAGGAAATATGTAGCACGTCACAGAGATGGAAGACCTAATACAGCAAATCAATCAAAACCCTAACAAACAACTGTTAGCTTCACAGTGCATTCAAAAAATGGAGATGATATAGCATTCAACTCATTTTTCTTGCAATTATTTCAAATCAACAATGATAGAGTTCTGAAAACATCTGTTGGCGGAATATCTGGATGGGAGAGGAAAAAACAATAAACAACAAACTACTCGTATTGACATAAGTTCCATGCATATAGCTTCCATTCCAACACATGTAAGTCATTATACAAAATGTCGCATTCAGCTGAGAATGAGACAAAGTATATCTCCTCCAATATGAATATAAAATGTATCTACAATCCATAATTAGAATTATACAAGGAATGAGATAATGACTCCATTAAGGAATGGGCTTACAGAAAATGTTTCAGAGAAGATTTTTTAATCTATCTTTCTACATTCCCAAAATATAAATTTGTAAAATTTGCGATAACATAAAAATATATATACAGATTAAATTCTCAAGACAAAGGAGGCCTAAAAATGCTAATGAACTTCATCTTAAAAATGCAAAATCTGTAAGAATGAGTCTGAGAAACACAAAAAAGAAGCATGTGCAGAACATTTGATTTCACTTTTGACATGAGAAAATATTACCTTGTGCTGCTGTTTCAACAAGTTGACATACAGCTCCAAGTGTTTAATCTTGGGGTTCATAAAGTGTGTGTGGTGTGAAGGTATGACTTCAAGGGGAACTCAAGATATTGGTGGTAGATGTGCAATTAATTATTTTCTTGAAAAGTTTCAGAATGGCATTAAAGATATTGTAACATATTGGAATAGTTGCGGAGGGCAAAATCGAAACTTAAAAATGGCTATGGCATAATGTTTTCTTTTCAGAAAAGGAGTTTTGAACAAACGTTTATGAGAACTAGTCACAGTTTTCTGCCAACTTATGCCGGTATTGGTGTGATTGAAAGAGCTCGCCACAAACGTGACTTGTACATTTCTGAGCATTGGTTGGAATTGGTACCAAAAGCCTAGGGAAAAAACTTTTCAGGTAAATGTAACACAGAAAACGAGTTTGTGTCGCTTACGGAGTGGGTGAAATGGGATGTCGTTAGCAGATATAACATGCATCAATGTTCTCCTGAAATTATATTGCTTAACAAATTAGAGATCAGAATCGTTGCTGAAACTCTGCAGTGACTAAAAAACAATCTCCTTTGCACGTTGTGCGCATTTCTTATTTTATTTATTATTTAACAATTAGAAGGACATACATGTTGGACAACGACAGACAATTAAACGTATTTATGTTCATAATAGTATTTGTCTAGTGTTAGCAAGTGCCTGTTAAAACAATTTGTTTCTTCTATATAGTTAAAGTTTAATAATTATAAAACAGTACCTGATATCTCAGTCGTCCTCAATAATTTACAGTGTTGTTTTATAAGAGGCATTTCGATAACTTAAGTATCATCTTCTGCTTTCATTTTGGTACCAGAAAAGCAAAAGATGATACTTAAGTTATCGAAAGGCCTCCTATAAAATAATACTGCAAATTATTGAGGACGACTGAGATATCAGGTACTGTTTTACAATTATTAAAACTTTAACACAGTAACCTCAACGGAGTTTGGTAATGTACTTTAAAAACCTTGATTCATTAGCCAGTCAGGCAAATATAACTTCTAAATATTTTACCCTGAATATAAATTACACAAGACTGTTGCCAAGATATTTTTTCACAAAGAATGTATCAAACGTAACGTAATACCGAAATACGCCAAAATTAAAATCAACCAGACAAACTACACAGCTATAAAAACTAAAACAACTGTTGAAATCAACTGATAAAAAAAGAAATTAAATTTCAATACAAGAAAAAGAACGACATAAGCAATAAAGTATATTATTCTATCCAAGAAGCCGTTAAAAGGTTCGGTAACAGCTGGCCTATAATAGAGAACCAAATACATGATATAGTTAAAACAATGATCCAAAATAAATATACTACCATACACAAGAAAAATTCAGGAAAGTTCCCAGTACTCATCTTACATGAGGCAGAGGCGACCCCAGTGAAGTCTAAATATGAATGACTGAAGAAAAGAAAGTCTCCACCCATCCGCTCTCGTCGAACCCGCGTGACCTGTCTGTAAATGTAGCCTTCACCCTTGAGCTATCTAGTCCGCATATAAAGTAAACCAACAAAATAAAAGTTAAAATTTCGTGAAAACTGGAAAGAACTTATGATTTATGGTTTTTGGAATAATTATTTAGTTACATATTAAAAACTATAGGCCTATTGAAGAAATAATGTAGTTTGACTGAATGAGCAGTTTTATTGCAGACATGTGAGAATCAATTAAAACATGGATGTGACGTCAGTTAATAAAGTCCGGATTCCACTTCTAACAATAAACTGACAGACAGTTCATCAGACGACCAAGCCATTCTCTTTACTGTAAGATTTAAGTGCGCTTTACTGCAGGAATGTAATTTTGTGCAACCGTACGCACGGATGTCCGTCCACACGCAGACCTTCAGGGAAGTCATATTACAGCACATACCTCATTAATGCATTAAATATAAAGCATAAAAGACAGGGATAATACGCATGAAATGTATGTGCTATGTTTCACCCCAAAGCGAGTTGTATTCCTTTTAGAATATCTCCTCAACTCACGTGGCATATCCAAAATTAGGGGTACTTACATACTTCATGTTTTCATAAATAAATAATATATGTTATAATGTTTCTCAAATAATAAATTCAAATAAATAATCAAATGATATTTAACCATAACTCTAAAATTTATATGTAATTTTACTCAAACTATTGAGGCATTATATAAGTAAAGTAAAGTGATCCCACAACAGGCCAGGAGGCCTTTGGGGTAGTAGGAGGTTAAGGCTGCCACTTTTTTCTACACAATCGACACTTTATGTCAGCCGGGTTGTCAGCCCTGCGTGACGGCCGCCTTTACCTCCAGAACAAGCGTCTGGTACTCATGGCATTATATTCGAAGATTAAATAATAATAAAAAGATAATTTGACCCGACAACAGTTCCTACGATAGTACGACATCAAAGTTCCTACTTTTCCAGATATAATCGGAACGCAATATCAGCCGAGTTGACAGTTACCTTTACTCCCCAGAATATAAGCCTGGTACTCATTTCAGTCAGAGGCTGAGTCTATTTCATGGTCATAGTACTATCAGAAGGCTTATGTCAGTTCAAAAATCCAGACCAGTCAGGAATTGAATCCGCGAACTTTCACCTGTAGCGTATTTTCTTTCAAGTACGCTACTGTCCCTCCCAAGTACGCTACTGTCCCTCCCAAGTACGCTACTGTCCCTCCCAAGTACGCTACTGTCCCTCCCAAGTACGCTACTGTCCCTCCCAAGTACGCTACTGTCCCTCCCAAGTACGCTACTGTCCCTCCCAAGTACGCTACTGTCCCTCCAAGTACGCTACTGTCCCTCCCAAGTACGCTACTGTCCCTCCCAAGTACGCTACTGTCCCTCCCAAGTACGCTACTGTCCCTCCCAAGTACGCTACAGTCCCTCCCAAGTACGCTACTGTCCCTCCCAAGTACGCTACTGTCCCTCCCAAGTACGCTACTGTCCCTCCCAAGTACGCTACTGTCCCTCCCAAGTACGCTACTGTCCCTCCCAAGTACGCTACTGTCCCTCCCAAGTACGCTACTGTCCCTCCCAAGTACGCTACTGTCCCTCCCAAGTACGCTACTGTCCCTCCCAAGTACGCTACTGTCCTGTCCCTCCCAAGTACGCTACTGTCCTGTCCCTCCCAAGTACGCTACTGTCCTGTCCCTCCCAAGTACGCTACTGTCCTGTCCCTCCCAAGTACGCTACTGTCCTGTCCCTCCCAAGTACGCTACTGTCCTGTCCCTCCCAAGTACGCTACTGTCCTGTCCCTCCCAAGTACGCTACTGTCCTGTCCCTCCCAAGTACGCTACTGTCCGTCCCTCCCAAGTACGCTACTGTCCTGTCCCTCCCAAGTACGCTACTGTCCTGTCCCTCCCAAGTACGCTACTGTCCTGTCCCTCCAAGTACGCTACTGTCCTGTCCCTCCCAAGTACGCTACTGTCCTGTCCCTCCCAAGTACGCTACTGTCCTGTCCCTCCCAAGTACGCTACTGTCCTGTCCCCCCAAGTACGCTACTGTCCTGTCCCTCCCAAGTACGCTACTGTCCCTCCCAAGTACGCTACTGTCCCTCCCAAGTACGCTACTGTCCCTCCCAAGTACGCTACTGTCCCTCCCAAGTACGCTACTGTCCCTCCCAAGTACGCTACTGTCCCTCCCAAGTACGCTACTGTCCCTCCCAAGTACGCTACTGTCCCTCCCAAGTACGCTACTGTCCCTCCCAAGTACGCTACTGTCCCTCCCAAGTACGCTACTGTATCACAATATCTAATATATGCTTAAGAATACAAAGGTGAATTATATAGGTTATATATAAAATGTGAGTGTGTAACAGAAAGTTTATTTACTTTATGTAATGTTGCTTTGTTTTTATTCTACTCAGTTTGATGACGCCAATCGACTTTCTATTGATATCAGGTTTGCTGTTAATTGTGTATTCAATATTAAATCGTATTTTATCATGTTTATTTTCATACATTAATATGAACCAGCACTGTGGTCTCGAGATAGACTGCTGCCTTGTCACGCAGCGGGCTCCGGTTCGATTTCCGGTTAGTGACAGTCTCTTGGGCGAGGGTTTTTTTTCGGAGTTTTTTCTCATCTCTAAGAGAAATTTCAGGACGCTTAGGCCCAACGGTGACCGAAAATCATCCGGCCATCAACATGATTTTTATCATTACCATTATGGTGTGGTAAGCAACGGGAAGCTACCACACTTATAGTTCCTTAGTAAAGCTGCAAAGCACAGCATGAAAATACTATGATTGCAGTGAAATAGCTGCCCTCAGGCGAATTACTATAGAATACAATACCAACAATATATGCGAAATTTAATGTTGCGAATTCATAGAATCGTATTCAGAGAACCATTGACAACGAATTTCAATCTCTATTACAAAAGGCAATCATCCCTCAATTTAAAATATATTAATGTGTACACAAGGATGGACCGAAAAAACTTTTTTTTTTATTTGGAAGTTGTAATAGCGCGGAAAAGTTGCGAATTATATAGACAAAACGAAAGAAAAAAATACATATCAAAATAGGTTGACATCTTCCGGTCACGCAAAGTCTCTAAAGTTTGACAGAATATGAAAAAAACTTCATTTTTGAGATTATTTCTTTAATTTTTAATTAGATGTTTTCGTAATGTAATAGTTTGTAACGTCTTCAAATAGAGCTTAAAAACATTGTGTTTTAATTTGGTTTAGATCAGTTGATATCTTCCGGTCGCGCATAAGCTCCAAAATTTACCAGAATAATGAACAAGTTATATTTTTACGCATTTTTGGTATTTGATAAATAACTTGCAGAGTATTGATTGTCAGATCCCACAGATAGACATAAACGTGCTTAGCAAAGTTCAGCAATATCTACTTGATATTAAAAAAATAATTGCGAAAATTATTATTATTTTTTTTTTCATATTTTGCCAAACGTCATAGCCTTTGCGCGACCGGAAGATGTCAACCGATTTTAGTATTTTTTTCTTTTTTTAGCTATATAATTTGCTTCTTGTAGGAAACCCAGAGGCAAAACGCCCAGTTGGTAGACCAAGAATGAAGTGGGAGAACAACATTAACTATGATTTGAGGGAAGAGTAGATTATACACGGGATGATTGGAAAGCATTAGCTCAGGATAGGGATGTATGGAGAGCTTATGTCCTCGTGGCCATGAACCTACGGGTTCGATAGTGCCAGTGAGTAAGTAAGTGAGTAAGTAAGTATATAATTCGCAACTTTTCCGCGCTATTAGAACTTAGAAATAAAAAAAATAAGTTTTTTTCGGCCCTCCCTAGTGTACACCAAAATACGGGCCCGGATTCGATACACTGCAGTGGGCAATTGTAATCGTAAAATTTCGAATCTTACGGATAGAGGGTTGATGGTGTGCAACATTTGATCGTTAGATTATGCACCAAACGCTTATGTTAAATCCCAAATTCGTCAGCAATACAAATGTTGAGAAGGCTTGTGGTACTGCTGATAGAGGTTCATCCTATGAATGGGACATTAAGCCTGATGTTCCGTTTGTCTTTTCAAGGTGTCAGCACGTCCTCTCTTCTCTTCATCACCTTCCTTTACACAACACACTCTACACATACATTCACCGGAAATTCCTCTCCTAAATAATACAACTATAATGTGTTCAGGATATAATAAGAAGAGTTAAGTCTCGTAGACTACGATGGGCAGGACATGTGGCACGAATGTGGAATGATAGACGTGCATGGAAGCTTCTTGTAGGAAAACCAGAGGGACAACGCCCAGTTGGTAGACCAACAATGAGATGGGAGAATAATATTAACTAAGATTTGAGGGATGTAGATTATACAGGGAATGATTGGAAAACATTAGCTCGGGATAGAGATGTATGGAGAGCTTATGTCCGCGCGGCCATGAACCTACGGATTCGATAGTGCCAGTGAGTAAGTTAATTATATTGTGTTCAGTCCAATTGGTGGGTAAACTGTATACCAGGCGTTAAATCCGAACCACTGGGTGCATTGGAACACATATAGTTATCATTGTAGGCCTATTAAGATTCGATACTGAGATGTGATTTGATTCGCAAGATAATAAAAATTAATATAAAATTATTGAATATTCACCTGAAAGGTCCGTCTCCTCAACTTAATTAATTATTTAACTGTAGCGCTTTCGGGACTTGTCCCATCATCGGCAGGATTCAAAACTGGTGTTTTGATGATGGGACAAGTCCCGAAAGCGCTACAGTTAAATAATTAATTAAGTTGAGGAGACGGACCTTTCAGGTGAATATTCCATAATTTTTTATTAATTTTGAATAATACCTCAACGGAACACATCGTGAATCTTATAAAAGATAATAAAACTCGGAATAATGTCTAGAGTTTTGTCAACAATCATTAATATTCATCTAACATTTACTACTTGTTTGTATACTTCTGGCTGAGCAGCTTATTAACGTCCGGTTCAGGGTCGGAATCTATCGCACTGAATTGTGGAACTTTAGCAACGTTCCCTCGTGATGGATTGTGTCTACACAGATTCCTCTGAATCCCTTGTAATCAATGAGATGAGTCAAAGCGTAAACCCACAGGTATCTAAACCTAACACTCTGAGGAGTTCCCAGCCCCTGTCAGTTATGCAACACATCTAAAAGCGCAAGTGTCACGATTCAACCAAATAAAATGACAATACTCCCACAACAAAGTAAACTGACACCACGACGAAATTAGTTTCTAATAATTTTAACGTGCGGCAAGTGTTTTTAAGAAGTTCATAATTAGTATTTCAATTTAACGACGCTCTGTAACAGTGTCGCTATTCAAATCTGGGAGTGAAAGGGCTGATAAATTTTGTTCCGAGGTCTCACAATTTTTACGCATGAAATCCCGTCGACAACAATCGGGTTTGAACCTCGGAAACAGTGGAGAGCCTGTTGCCATTGTTCACTAGAATCGACGTTTAAGGAGTTTATAAAATAAAGGGATGACCATTCAAGATTAAGAGAAATAAATTGAAATTGTTGGTCGCAGATATCAATTCCCCCCATGCACTAATTGTATCTGCGAACAACAGATGGACAGTCTACCTCCACATGCCTACGTTCAGCATGGACAGATGGACAAAAGTATTAGTTGGATGGATGCAAGGAACATACCCACTAGATCTTAATCTCGGAATATCCAGAATGTACGTAAATAATGAAATGAAAAACACATTGAAAGACATTTAAGTGTACGAAACGTTGAGATCTGAACTTTTGCATCGAGAGAGCTAAGTAAATAGATAAAAACCCTTCAATAAATAACCTGGAGAAATGTTTTCTATTCGAATGTTTGAACAGATTTATACAATCTCGCTTCTAAAATGACAATTTTATTAAATACATCTACGGATTTTAAGAGGGTATGGATATTATATTGTATTTTTGAGTTTCCGTGATATTCGATTTACTAAATTCTTATAGCATATAATTAACGTCAATATGACATCGCATTTTAATTGGTCATACATAAAACAAGCTATCTGTTCACCTTATAGGTACTTTTACGTGTCACCCGGACCTCACAGTGACACGATCTGTCGGGAGAGGAATTTTAACACACATACCTTTTTTCTGACCAAAGAAGGAAATTGATGAATGTGATATCAGCACAATGTTCCAGACAACACAACATTAAGACGAAACACACACATTGATAATAAGCATGAAAAAATTATTATGACTATTTAACTCATGCCCCAAATGGGAGTCAATGACCAATCACGTTTCAATGATTTCTGTTTTACAACCAATCAGAATCGTGTTTCACCAAATATTTATCAGTGTTATGATTACCATATTAAAGAAAGCTTCTCCTTACAATATTGCGTTCCTTTGGCAATAAATAGTATGTTCTGGTTGCAGTGATAAACAAATGAAGCAGTAGAAGCGTACCTATCGTTTCTCATTTGTTTTCAAACATCGCCGTTTACATTAAATATATAAATATTTTAAAATAACTATAGTTAAATAATGATTTGTGAGTAAACAGCTTAATTTTATTCGTTAAATAGTCCTAACAAATGCCACTCTTGATTTCCAAATTCTCTAGATAAATTCACTCCTCACTTCGTGAGTCGTGAATTTATCGATAATTTGGAAATCACTCGTGGCATTACTTATGACAATTTAAATCATGCCACAAATGCTAGTCAATGACCAATCACGTTTCAATGATTTTTGTTTTACAACCAATGACAGTCGTGTTTCACCTCGCTCTTTATCGATTTCAATTTATCAGCTCCTGCTTTTGTGATAAAGAAAGCTCCTCCTTTTTAATGTTCTGAACAGGACAGAACATTATTTTTCTCCAACAAATACATTGAATATAGCAAATAATGAACAGATTCCTTGATTTTACTGAGCTGTTTACTAAAAAAATAAATGAATAACCCGTAATGTTGATTATGATATATAGTTTGATGTGTTTCATTATTTCTCCACTTGGGTGCACTCTTACAATATTGCGATCTTATTTGGCAATATAGTTGCAGTGAATGAACATAACCTCACATTTTAGATTTGTTTTCAAACATCGCCGTTTACATTAAATACATAAATATTTTAAAATATCTATAGTTAAACAATGATTTGTTAATTTTATTCGTTGAATAGTCCTAACAAATGCCACTCTTGATTTCCAAATTCTGTAGATAAATTCACTCCTCACTTCGTGAGTCGTGAATGTATCGATAATTTGGAAATCACTCGTGGCATTACTTATGATAATGATGATGTTCGAGGACCGTTCAGGCCTTAAACGTTTCTTTAACATTTATCTTATACGTGAGGAAAACCCCGAAAAAGTACATCACCCACGGGCCCGCTGCATACGAGATTACAGAGGTGAACCAATAAGCTAACATAAACATATTATGTAATTATAGCTTCAACTACAGGCCTGCTGGCTTCACATCCACATGTGTTAATCATCCAACCAGTGTAGGTGTGACATGTGACCAGCCGTTATAACTGGTTTTCTTAACCGGGAGCCGCTACTAAAGGTAACTACCCAAATTCCTCACGATGCTGGGTTAGCACCACTTCCAAATTGGCCGAAATTCCATCAGAACATTTCTTTCCCTATGAAGACCCGAACCAGCGCAAGTCATGTAGTTCTGCGCAAAGGTTTTTTGACTTAACTATTCGGCTACTGCGGGGACAAATTATAGCTTACGGAGATATAATTGAAGGGCTTAGGGCAGTAACACGATAAGTCACATTCTGTTAAGAAATGTCATTTAATCATAATAAATAAATGTATTAAAGTATTCATAAATTTATTTGTAAGTGCGTCAGTGAAGAGTTAAAACATATAGACACACAATGTATTAACAATTCTGCCCAATTAATATATATATATTTCTTATCATTAAAAAACTATGATATATCTGAAAGAAACATATGTGGCTTATCATGTCATTGCCATAAGCCAAACAATTGAAGTAAAATATGATCTCAAATATATATTAAATTAAACGTGACAATAAGGGTAATATTAAGGACAAATTCCAAGATATTTTAAAAAATTTCACTAACTTATTATAATATTGAATATCTTTCTTGATATACTTTAAAAATAATGGGTTTATAAATAATTAATAGAACGTAACAACAATGCTGTATAACCACACCTAAATTATTATTACAATTTATAACAGAAGTATCGGCATAAATTGTTTAAAAAAGCTACATCTCCGCAGTTTTATTTGCTGAAAATTATCGTTAAACATTTTTGAACTCTCCATCGCTGTCGTCTCGAGGTAGCGTGCTGCCTTGTCACACAGCGGGCCAGACAACATGTCTCGGCCAGGAAAAGTTTCCTGCGTGAGTTAATTTTTTTACACGCTTTATATTAGCTTGACCTGTATCTATGTAACGGAATCTTTTAACGCGATTTTCACCCACTTAAAATCATTGGATCGATTTGAAACGTTGCATACTTGTAAAAGACCCGCGACAATATAATAATTTCATATATTGTTTCTAAAATCCTGGCCAGAATCATCAGAAAATTAAAAAAGTGTCTTTGTATCTATGTAACGGAATGTTTGAACACTATTTTCATCCACTTAGAAACATTGGGTCGACTTGAAACTTTGTGTACTTGTAAAGGGCCCGTGACAATACAATAATTTCATATTTTGTTTCTAAAATCCTGGCCAGAATCATCAGAAAATCAAAAACATTAAAACTGGTATAATAGGTGGCGGACTTGTCGACTTCTTAGTCAATCGTTGTAAGAGCTCAGTTGGTAGAGCGGTACACTCTAGGGGTATATAATTTCTCTAATCCATAGGTCGCTGGTTCAAATCCGGCTGGGAGGTTTTTTTTAGAAGAGTATTACTTTCAGCTCATACTACAATAGAATCGAATTTAAAGATATTTACATTTTTATCTTATTCTGTAAAATGTTAAAAATAAATAATAGTTTTAAAAAACTAAAACAACACGCTTTATTAGAAAACCGAACTAAAAAAATGAAAAATAATTTTAATTTCCAACATGCTTGGGATAAATAATTTTACCATCAAAAGCGTGGGGTGTTTTTTTTTTATGATTTTTACATTTTCTTCTTAGAGACTTTAGTTTTACCAATATCTGTTTATTGCCAAATATATTAATCGATAAAGAGCATTCCACGCTTTTGAGGGTAAAATTATTTATCCCAAGCGTGTTGGAAATTAAAATTATTTTTGATTTTTTTAGTTCGGTTTTCTAATAAAGCGTGTTTTAGTTTTTTAAAACTATTATTTATTCTCGCGGTTTTCCCTCGTCTGTAACACAAATGTCACGAAATGTTAAGGTCCAAACAGTGCTCGAACAACATATGGCCATCATAATCGTTCATATTCGCCTTAGATTAAGTTTAGGATTAAGTATTCTCCGGCGCACTACTATCATCACTCAATATACCATGAGGACAGTGTAACCTCGTCCTCCAGATGCCCCAAACTCACAAGTGGGTTACAAATGGGCCAATGCAAGGGGATACAAGAAATGTCGAAATGACAACCTGGGGCTTTGGATACAATAAAAAATTTAAACACGTGAATTATTTCAATTTATTTTCAGTGTTCAAAAAAAAATTAACAAGTAATTTAATAATATGTAACATTATATATATTCATTGTGTTCAGCTTAAGAGCAGGTCTTTCACTGCAAACTCAGTATTCTCCACTCTTTCCATAACTCAGCATTCCTTTTTGTATCCGCATACAAACCATATATTTTAATATTGTTTATCATCTTATGTCTTTTTCTGCCTCTAACTTTCTTTCCGTTGACCATTCCTTCTAGGGCATCCTTCAGCAGGCAGTTTCTTCTTAGCCAGTGGCCAATCCAATTTATTTTCCTCTTCTTTATGATTTCCAGCATTGTTCTTCTTTCACCCACTCTATCTAGCACATCTTTTATTTCTTACTTTGTCTGTCCATTTTATACGTTCCATCCTTCTCCATATCCACATCTCAAAAGCTCCCAGTCGCTTTTCCTCATTCCGTCGTAATGTCCAAGACTCTGCACCATACAATGCTACACTTCACACAAATGTATATATATATATATATATATATATATATATATATATAACATTAATTAATAAGGAAATGATAGGTTTAATTATATGATGAAATATTTTCCTTACTGAAATATCCATTTACAGAAAATCAGTTGCTTTTAATTATAACTGTATGTAAGTCACTGGCATTATCGAGCCAGTAGATTCTAGGCCGCGCGGATATAAGCTCTCCATACATCCCTATCCTGAGCTAATATTGTCTAATGAACCTGAAATCATGGTTATCTCTCTCCTCATTATTGACCTGCCGGGAACATTCCCTCTGGTTTTACCTACAAGGAGTTTCCATGCTCTTCTTTCATTTCCCATTCGTGCCACATGTCCTATCCATCGAAATCTATGAGACTTTGCTGTTCTTATTATATCTGGTTTCCCATAAACATCATGCAGCTAACTGTTAAGTATCTTCTCCATTCTCCCGTTTGTTCATCTCTTTTTTGTCCAAAATAGCATAACATTGAGCTACATGATCTTTACGGGAAACCAGATATTAATAAAAAGAGTTAAGTAATGTAGATTGCTATGGGCAGGACATATGGCACGAATGGGGAATGAAAGAAGAGCATAGAAACTCCTTGTAGGTAAAACCAGAGGGAATGCTGCCGGTAGGCAGACCGATAATGAGGTGGGAGATAACCATGAAGTGAATTATACAGGGGGTCATTAGAAAATATTAGCTTAGGATAAGGATGTATGGAAAGCTTATATTCGAGCCTAAGGGCTTGATAATGCCAGTCACGTAGATAGAGTTATAATTAAAAACAACTGAGCTTCTTTAAATTAATTATTGAATATGGAGAATATCTCATTATATAATTAAACCTACCATTTCCTAATTCATAATGTTATATATGTATATATATATATATATATATATAATTTATTTATTTATTTAATGTTGTATATAATTAAATTACTTGTTAATACTAGTTCCATTACCTTTCTTTTTCGAATTACATAAAAAAACTTGATTCATGCCACCTGGTAGATTAACTGTTTAGGAAATCTGAATAACTGGGATTTTAATATTAAAATTAATACAACAAAAAATTACAAATTCACTTTTGTGTGTAGTTTTATACGGATTACCTTAGAATAATTTAATTCCGATGACTCGAAAATTGTTATTATTATGATTATGATTATAATTATTACAATTTTTATTACAATTATTACAATTTTTATTGCAATTATTACAATTTTTATTGCAATTATTACAATTTTTATTGCAATTATTACAATTTTTATTGCAATTATTACAATTTTTATTGCAATTATTACAATTATTATTATTATTATTATTATTACAATTATTATTATTATTATTATTATTACAAATATTATATTTATTATTATTATCTTCTTCTTCTTCCTTTCATGTGATAGACCTAGTGGTCTGTTACGGTCTCAATCCAACGTTTGAAGGGTCTGCCCAAAGATCTCTTGTCTGGTGGCTGGTAATTTAAGATCTGACGTGGTATTCTTGTTCTGCTCATTCTTCGTACGTGAGATTTCCAGTTGTTTCTGTATTTTTGTTCATATTCCTTGACTGATTCTGTGTGTAATTCTTTGAGAATCTCAGAATTCCTTTTATGGTCTGTCCTTGAATAGCCCGCAGTATTTATTATTATTATTATTATTATTATTATTACAATTATTATTATTATTGTTATTACAATTATTATTATTATTATTATTACAATTATTATTATTATTATTATTATTATTATTATTACAATTATTATTATTATTATTACAATTATTACTATTATTATTATCATAATTATCATTATTATTATTATTATTATTATTATTATTATTATTATTATTATTATTATTATTACAATTATTATTATTCTTATTATTATTAGTACTATTATTATTATTAGATTATTTAGTTTTGTGTCTTGGGATCAGCACGATTTATCTGACAGAAACCTTTAATTTAAGGCTGAACTGCTACGCCTTTATGTATAGTGCCTTAAGTCCTAATTCCCTTAGTAAAGAGCTAAACTCCTGTCAGCATCCGGGAGGCACGTCTAATTTAACACAATGATGCAAGCAAGTGTAAAACAACCTGGGCGCCTTCAGAGAAAATGTAGTATTAAACACCCTGCGTGGATGTTAGGATTAAACATCCTGCGTGGATGTAGGATTAAACGTTTATGTTATCAACCTTATAACACAACGTTGAGTTATTTTATTCAGAAGCCAGTGCAAATGTAACTTATATTTAGTATCTATATTACAAATGTCCGCCGCTGTGGTCTCGAGGTAGCGTGCTGCCTTGTCTCGCAGCGGGCCCGGGTTCGATCCCCGGTCGGGACAGCTTTTCTGGGAGATATTTATCAGGGTTTTTCCTCACCTGTAAGACAAATGCCAGGAAAACGTTAAGGCACAAACGGTCCCCGAAATCATATGGCCATCATCATCATCCTTCACCGGTGTGGAAAGCAACGGGAAGCTACCACACCTACAATTCCCTAGTAAAGCTGCAAAGCATAGTATGAAAATGCTTAAATATCTTACGTAAGCCTAATTAATTTTTTTAATATTATTTCCATCAAAACTAATTCAATATTTTATAATTATCTTAATTTAAATGATTTTGTCAGTGGATTAATTATTTCAGTGACGCATTAAAATTTTTCCTTTGACCAATTTCATATATTCAAAATCTATTCACGGACCGTGAGGGTCCAGAAGCACGAAATAATGAAAAATAATTTTGATGAAACGTAAAGTAATTAATTTTTTACTAAATTTAAAATACAAATTTGCATTAATGACAGTTGTTATCGATACTAAATTTAAAGAGAAACCCTACAACAGACAACATTAAAATTGTTACAGACAGCTAGACTTAACAAAATTCGTTGTCCCATAAAAAGAAAGGCTTCGCACGGAAAGACGGTCTTGTGCGGCGGAGGGGTGATGAATTTTTGTCCAGGTGGCTTTTTTCGAATACCTTTCATTAGTGAGGACGTCGCATATGCTATAGCGTTGTAATACTCGTAAGAAATAATTTGAATTATTACAGATTTCTGCTGCCGGTATCGAGCAAGTTTTATCTTTATCTAACATATTGCGTACTGTATTAATTTGAATAAGTATGTGTCATGTAAGTAATAGAAAAAATCATACATATATGGCCGCGGAATAATCGCTAGTATTACTATAATTACCTAGGAACAATAATCACAAACAGGAATGAGATGCACAAAGAAATTTAAACATAGGCTCAATTCTGGAAATGCGTGCTATTATGCATTGCAGAGACTCTTGACGTTCCAACTCCTTTCAAAAAACGTTAAACTAAAAATATATAAAACTATTATTCTACCTGTTATATTATATTCATGCGAAACATGGACTCTTACTTCAAGGGAGGAAATGAGATTACGAGTTTTTGAGAATAAAGTTCTAGGAATTTTTTTGGACCAAAGAGAGATGAACAGTGAACCAAGATTTAGATCCCCCAGCCGTAATGATTTGAATTTTATAAATTTAAACTATAATTGATATGATATAAATTCTTATGAATGTATATCAATGTAGCGTAGTGGTTTAGGCACTGAGCTACAAGCCGGAGGGTCGAGGGTTCAAGTCCCTTTGGGGTCAGGATTTTTAAACTGACCCAAACCCTCTGGCGGCACTATGGCCCTGGGGTCGACTCAGCCTCTAACGGAAATGAGTACCAGACGCTTGTTCTGGGGGTAAAGGCGGCCGTCACGCAGGGCTGACAACCCGGCTGACGTAAAGCGCCGATTGTCTAGAAAAAGTGGGAGCCCTAACCTCCTACTACCCCAAGGGCCTCCGGGCCTGTTGTGGGATCACTTTTTTTTTTTTTTTGTATATCAATGTATGATATTTAAGGGAATCTAATATTAAATAGTAACTTCTTTTTATTTCTCAATCGACAGTCAGACATGGGCAGATGTTTTGCAAAGCTATTAAACATGTCGCCACTTTACTATGTTTATGGCAGCAAATCCCATATGCCGCAAGTAACTTTTTATAAAGGGCCTTAAGTTATATACATTTTCATATTTTTATAGTTCTCGTAAGTTGACTGTCCGTCAACTTGATATATTTATGAGCGAGCAGGTCTGCTCGTTTCTGTATTTTTATGAAGGACAAGCAACTGGATAACAATACAGATCCCTTTGGACAATAGAGTATGACTTCCTTTGGGTAACTTGTTTTTGTAGTGCAGGCTACTGTTTAGCGAAAACACCCTTAAGACGGGACGACCCTTATAAAAAAGGCAAGAGAAAAACAAGTGTTATTTTCTCTTCCCAATAAATCAACTAGGACCGGGACATCTTTTTATTGCCGATATCCGGCCTTTTGAAATTTTGCTAATGTTAAGGAAAAAAATATATTACCCAAAAATACATCGCGTGGGAAGCCCAGAAGAGAAAGGAAGGGGGAGGTAGGCCATGTATTGTTGCCCAGAAAAGACCTCCAGCCAATGTGCAAATAGAGTTAAAAAAAATCCCTTTAGGCATGAGCCAGTAAAATTTGGCAAACGCGTCTGCAATTAAAATCCTATTTATCGATAAGTTGTTACAGTAACGATGATATGCCCTACCAGAGATATGCCCAATCAGAGGGCATATTAAAATAAGTTGTAAGCCGGACAGAGAACTTTGCTGTATGTAGGCCCACAATTTTTGAGAAAAGAAAAATTGTGTTAGAATCCGCAGGGGAGCCAAGGTGGGAAGTCGGGACACGACCGACAGGTCTCCGAGTGCTGTTAGGTGTTGGACTCTGTAAAAATTAGTATTACCCGGACAACCGCGGTACATATTTCGGTAGAGACATAAATCTACTGCATATAAATTGGCTCTACTCAGCAAATATCTCCGCCGGCAGATTAACTAGTGTAAAAAAGGAGAAAATTCAAGTCTAGAAGAATAAAGAAGTGTGATTCTTTTTGTGTAAAACTGAGCATTAATGAAGAGCTGTTGGTATTTTCCTGGCCTCCATCTCTCACCGACAATCCTCCGTTACACCTGAGATAAGATCCTTGTGCTCTCCGATAATAAGAACCCCTGAGAACCTTAGTCCGGTGCACCATTAATCCAAACTGTCCAGCAGTAAGGATCCCTCATCCTTAAGTTGTAGGAGTGTACCCTGTAGCAAGTAGCCGAGCAGGCTATCACGCTTCATAGTGGCCCTCCAAAGTGGTGTTACATAGTGGCAGTTACAACAGACAGGTTAATGGCGAAAACTACATAACAATGAACTGCATGGTCTTTATAGAAAGCCAGATATAATAAGAACAGTTAAGTCTCATAGACTGCGATGGGCAGTACATGTTGCACGTATGGGGAATGAAAGACGTGCATGGAAGCTTCTTGTAGGAAAGCCAGTTGGTAGACCAAGAATGAGATGGGTGAACAACATTAACTATGATTTGAGGGAAGTAGATTATACAGGGAATGATTGGAAAGCATTAGCTCAGGATAGGGTGTATGGAGAGCTTATGTCCGCGCGGCCATGAACCTACGGGTTCGATAGTGTCAGTGAGTAAGTAAGTTAGTATTATTACAATTTGAAATGAAGTCATGAATGAAACAGGACGAACTGCAGGTGTGTACACGTTTAGAATTAAATGAATATGAAAACAGATAGAAGAGACTGACGTTGCAGGGTCCCAATCACCTGTTTGTACTCGAAGCAAACGCCATCCAAGATCGAATTATATAAAAACAATCGACACTGATTATTTTGATTTGTATGTTATCCACCGAACTGTGCAAGAATTTTATAGCCAGAAAAAATATAAATCATATTAATTGTATTAATCTGACTATATATCCCATAGACCGATAATTTTGCCTCTTCCTGTTCGTAATGAGAGACATCTCCGCAAATTAACTACTATGAGAAGGATATCGATTAAACACTATGAGAAGGATATCGATTAAACAATTTACGATCGATATGGTACAGCAAGAAAAAACTTTAAAAATTACCACTAAAAAAAATTGTTTTGTTGCTCTAAACATATATTAAATGTTGTATAATGAATCTGCATTATTGTTAATAGTTATTTCTCATACAATCATCTGTTATTGGTTTTTCCCAAGCCCAAAGAGATTTATTATTTACGATATGCTATTTATAACTATACAATCGGCTTACAAATAGGCCGTAAGTAAGATCGGAATACATAATCTCGCAGTTGGTAAATATTAAACATTATAATTATTTTTAGCTTCTGATGTATTCGCGAGGACCCGAATGTGGAACGGATCATTATATGCTGTCAACCAGGATAGTATGCCCTATAAACAGGCAAAAGGTAAATAAAGATCAAAATATAGAAATAGAAAATGAATTAGAAAAATGTAGATATAATCTACATTTACTACAAGATGAGAGTATTAAAAATCTATATGCCCAACGCCTCACCGAAAAATTAAAATTTGATGACGATTGGAACTCGGTCGTTATTTATGAACATTTGAAAAAATATATACATGAAGCAGCAAGAGAAGCACTTGGTCTGGAAAATGATAAACACCATAAAAACCATTGGGAAGATTATCAAAGTTATAACATACTTGAAAGAAAGGTTAAAACAGAAGTCAGGAAACGTAAAAATGAAATGTGGAATAGGGCATACAGTAGGCTGTACAAAGTCCGCCCAAGCGTGGAGGACAATTACAAACATGCGAAATGATAATATGACGAAGAGTTTTAATTTAGTGCCAATGAAAACTTTTCGGAAATATTTCAAAATGCTTTTAACAGAAACTAGGAGAGAATTTATAGACTATTCTACACTGGATAATGGAAAGGCTGACTTAATGGAACCTATAACTGAAGAGAAGGTAAGACACGTATTGAGAACAGCAAAAATGGAAAGGCGGCAGGACAAGGAGGAATAACCATGGAACTAATTAAATATGGTGGTTCAGGAGTTATACGAATTTTAACTAGACTTTTTAACCAAGTGATAGAAGGAGATCCTATTCCGAATGAGTGGAAGTTATCGTATATTAAAGCAATATACAAAAATAAAGGGAATAAAAGAGATCCAGCAAACTATAGAGGGATTAGTGTTATGTCAGTAATTAGTAGAATGTTAAGTACAATTATTAAAATTAGATTGGAGGAACTAATACAAAATAAAATATCAGAAGAACAAACAGGTTTTACAGCAGGTAAATCGTGCCTTGATAATATATTTGTGATTAGGCAGATTACAGAAAAGATGTTGGCTAAAGGAAAATAAGTTCATATGGCATTTATAGACCTGGAAAAGGCATATGACTCTGTACCCATCAACAAGCTCTGGGTGGCAATGGAGAAGTTTGGAATACCTAAATCTCTTATACATTTTATAAAAAGAATGTATGATTGTAAAGCAAGTATTAAGGTTAGAAATAGAGTATCCTCAGAATTTGATATAACAAAAGGATTAAGACAAGGATGCGGGATGTCACTAATATATTTCAAGATATACTTTGAACAAGTGTTAATGAAATGGAATAAGTCATGTAGGGGAATGGGAATCAACATTAATGACCGTTTACTGCACAATTTATTATTCGCCGATGACCAGATTATAATAGGACAAGATAAAGAAGATATAGAATAAAAGATTAAAAAGTTGGTAGATGCATTTGAGGTAGGTGGACTGAAGATCAATTACATTGAAATAGAATATATGGCAATCGGAGGAAATTCAGATGATCTACAAATAAATAATATGATAATTAAACGTGTTGAAGAATTTAAATATATTTGATCTATAGTAGATAAATCTGGTACTTGTGAAAAATATATTATTAACAGAGTAAATTATGCAAAGAAGGCGATTGGATCGCTGAATGATCTTTTATGTAATGGAAATTTGACCAGAAAAACAAAACAAAAATAAAGAGATTATACAGACAATAATAGAAAGTATACTTACATATGGATCAGAAAGCTGGACAAAAAATGAAAGGATGCAGAAAAGAATCTTGGCGACAGAAATGGATGGATTACGAAGATGTATGAGAATGTCCAGACCACAACATATTCGAAATACATATATCAGACAAGAAATGGATGCATAAGAAACTGTTATCGAAAGGATAACAAAGAGAGCTCTACAGTGGTATGGACATGTACAACAGATGTCGGATGAACAGTGGCCTAAACAAGTGTTGGATTGGATGGTACAAGGCAGAAGGAAGAAGGGGAAAGTAGAACAACATGGTATGAGGGGATATATGATGTCATGATGAAGAGGGATATGGAAGAAGGACAATGGGAAGATAGGAATCTCTGGAAAACAGGAATCAAGGGCAAACTGCTGTAAGGTGGAAAGCCTGTATTAAGTATTAAGTATGTATGTTGTATTCGCTAAATAGTCACTCCAAATCCAATGCGACGTTGAGTTTTTCAGTAGACAAAACCACTCGCGACTTTGTCGCTCGTTATTTGTTCAGAAAAATACATCCTCTTGTTAGATTACTGTTGATAATAATTATTATTATTATTAAATATTATATTAGTTTTGAATTAAGCTTACAGCGTATTAGCAAACTGTGTTTGGAAGTGTGCAAGTACAACCGAGACTCACGTGGTCACTCGACTTTTCGTTCTCTTGGACAAGTGAAATATGAGGATTTCTATTTAAATAAGTGTAGCAGCCATTACGTGAACTCGGCGGATAATGTCACAGCCGTACACTAAGCGTGCATGTTGTGTAATGAGATTATGCCATATTATTTATCCTCTTGTTCCAGCAAAAAGTGGATACGTGGTACATACAGTTAGTGTAAAAGCCATTGATACACTAAAAAATAACACAGAAATTAATAATTTAATTATTTCTTCACTATATATGAAAACAAAATTATACACCTTTACATTGCATTCTATAAAGTTAAATAAATGCAGTTACCTCTGTTTTAATAAAATACTAAACGAGTAAAAAATAATTTATATATGAAAAACAAAAATTAACAATCAAAAAGTATTGATACAATCTCATATTACGGCTGTTTCGAATCTTTACGTTTTGAGTACAATCCTTGGTTGGGAGCCATTTTGATTCCAAGATTGCTTGAAAACGGCATGGTATCGACTCGACTAAATTTGAAGTTACTGAAGAAGGTATATTTCTCCATTCTTCTTCCAAAGCATCTCCCAGGTCTTGCTTGATCGAAACCTGCCTTGAAACGAATTCTGCTTTTCAGATTTTCCCATAAATTCTCAATTCTCAATGCTAAAATCCATAAACGCGTATTGAATATGGTGTGCTTGGGATCATTATCTTGCATAACTATAAAATCTTGTCTAATCCCCATTTTCTGTCCCGCGCCGTAGCCGAATGGTTAAGGCAAGATGCCATGGCACAGAGCTACGGGACTTGCGCTGGTTCGGGTCTCCATGGGGAAGAAATTTTCTCATGGAATTTCGGCCAATATGCGACCAGTGTCCACACAGCATCGTAACTTGGGTAACTACAATAAGTAACGACTCCACGCTGACCACTTGCCACTCCTTCATTGGCTTATCATAGTCTACCACTATGATTAATACATGTGGACGTGAGGCCGGCCAGCAGCCGGATGGTAGGCCAAGGACTTTCTAGTCCTCTCGCGCTTGGAGTGTTTAATCCCCATTTTCTCTGCACAAGTATGAAGATTGGTGTCAGTATGTTTATATACTCTTTGTGATCCATCACACCATCGATAAAATGCAAGGTCCCTACTCCAGAGGTACTCATGTATCCCCATACTAATAAAGAACCACAACTATGTTTCACAGTGGGTTGGAGATTTTGCTTTTATAGCTCTATATTTTAATTCTTCCAGATTTTTTCTTGTTCCATCTGAACAGAAAACGTATTTAGGCTTGTCAGTAGACATTACCGTTTTCCCAAAATTATTTGGGGATGTTTATGTGCGTTTTAGCGAAGTTCAATTTTTTTCAGTTTTCTTCATTTACAAAGCATTTTCTACGGGCTGTTTTCCCTTGTAGTTCATTAGCTCATAGACAGTTACGAACTTTGCTAGCAGAAATACAAATATTATAGTTATTCTTGATACTGGGTGCTAATTTATGTGCTCTACTTTGAGGTTTTTGCTTTACATTTCAGCATTAACATGCAGTTTTCAAGGACGTCCTGATGTATGGCTATTTTCGAAAGATTTCGCCAATTCTGTTAATTATATGCTGAATGGTTTAGCTTTTCCTTCCAATTATTTAACTAATTTCATTTAGCGATTTGTACTAATCATGCAAACGAATAAATATTTCTGTATCTTCTACTGCAGTCTTTCTACATTTGTGCCCCATTCCACCAGATAATCTGCAGCCAAAACACACACAACTACACGGCAAAGTACTCAAGGCTAGAGTGAATAACAACACTACTAGACCCATCCTCAATCGACTTCACGTTCACATTCTGTTGACTGACACTTAGTACTGTATCAATACTTTTTTGTTTGTTAATTTTTGTTGTTCATGTACAATTTATTTTTATAGTTAATTGCCACGTTAAAACAAAGGAACCTGCGTGTATTAAACTTCATATAGTTCAATTTAAAAGCGTATAATTTTTTTTGTATATAGTGAAGAAATAATTAAATTATTTATTTTTAAGTGTATCAATAATTTATACAACAACTTTATTAAGCAGAAATACTGTCGCTGCTCTAAAGGACAGTGGAATGCGCAATGGGAGAATGTCGCAGTTTTAACAATGGGCAAACGTAAAGTTCTGCTACAAGTGAAATCTCTGAGATGATTAAGAAAGTGTACGGTAACGGACAGCAGTTCTGTGTTTAAATGGTACAAACTTTGTATGTTGGGGAGAGATGAAATGGGAACTGGACGGCAAACAAAAGTCAGATTTGAAGAAAAGATCCAAGAAGTTACAAAGTTGTTGCGTGCTAAACGGTCCCAAACAGTAGGTGAACTCTTATGATTTAGCCATTATACGAGTCATAAAACTCTTTCTGATGATTTGAACGTGTCGCGTGTTATCCAACACAGTGTTTCACGCAAGAACATCACAACGCGCTGATAACTACGACTGACAAATATCGGACATTTATCAGCAGGACCATGAGATGAGATGAAATATGGCATTTTATGTATGATCCTCAAATTAGGCAACCGTCGCTCCACCTGAAATCAGCAGTATCGTCATGAAAAAAATCGCGTCAGGACAAGTCAAAAGATAAAGTCATGCTTGAACTCACTTACGACTCTCAGGAATTATTATTCACGTGGAATGAATGCTGAAGATATCAAATGTAAACCAACAGAGGTACAAGAACATATTTCGCTAAGGATATTTTTCGTCGTAAGCTCAGAAAGAACTGGCAGTTGTTATACGATAACGCCTCTGATATTTCACCAAAGGGAATTGACTTTAGAAGACTTTAGAAGACGTGCATAGCGTCCAATGGTGACCATGTGAAGGACAATGTTAATCGGTGTCTCTCTGAAGATATTGTAATATTGTGTAACAAATACATAGTCCAGAGAACTGAGCTTTATATAAATAAATATATATATATATATATATATATATATATATAGTATTTTATTTAAAGATGCTCTCTCCTGTATAAGGAAAAAAGCATTGTGATTCAAAGTTTTGCTTCAAAAGGCTGATGCATTTTGCTCACAGCTATCTTATTTCAGAGTTGAGGTTCTTTTAAATATAATGAATTATGGGACTCATGACTTCATTTTCCTTTCGAAGGGCCGGTATTAAGAATTTTTACGTCCTGCAGAATCTATCGACCCCTGGAAGCGTTGAACGCTCCAATTTCGAATCCATAGTCGAGGATGGTAAGCACTGTACCATCGGAATCGACATTTTGAAGTATGTTAATTGTAGTTCCTTAGCCAATCGGGGAGTGAGACAAGGTTGCATTTTATCACCATTGCTATTTAATCTATTCGTTGATGATATTGTAGACGTAATGCTAGAAGGACACATTGAGGCTCCGGAGATAAGAAATGTTAAAGTACCAGTCCTGTTGTATGCAGATGATTTAATTATCTGTTCCAGGACAATCAAGGGATTGCAAAGAGGTCTTGACCGACTGGAAATATACTGTAGGAATTTGGGATTAACTGTAAATGTTAGTAAGACAAAAACAATGACCGTTAAAAATGGGACGGTTTATGGTAAAGCAGAGGAATGGAAATACAGAGATTAAGTACTTCAAAACGTGACACATTTTGAATATCTTGGCACGACATTGAAAATGAAAGAAAAATGAAAAAAAAAACATATTGATATAGCATTATTTAAAGGGAGGGGACTATTTAACAGTGTACTCGGTATTCTGGGTCGAGTGCCTGATATTCCAGTCAGCACATTAGAAAAAATGTATGGAGCGATGGTGAGGCCAGTAATGGACTATGGTAATGTAATTTTTGGTTTCCAAAGAACGGAAATACTGAATAAGGTATATACGAATTTTCTAAAATATATTACATGACTTAGAAAGGCCGTTTCTAACTGTGGAATTTTATATGAATTTGGGCCATTCCAGGACGACATAAATTGCAAAATTCGTGTATTCAAATACTGGTTGCTGGTAATCCAAGGTGAATAAACAATGCTTAGAGCAATTTGTTACGACCACCAAATTAGAAACATAGATGTTAAATTTTGGGCATACGAGGTAAGGAGAGAACTCCAAAAGATTGGAATGGGTTGGATATGGGAAAAAGGGACCGAAAATCTCACGAACGTGTGGAGAAAAATAAGGAGGATGTACTTAGATATAAACCAACAAGATATTTTTGCCAAATGTACGGGAAAACGCTCACTGTGTTTACAAAGAGACCTAAAACACGTTTGGGGAAAAGAATCGTATATACTCAACCTAGGATTTAAAGAGAAATCAGGGCTTGCTTGGTTTAGGCTAGGGGCATGGAAATTTCTAAATATTAGCGACGATCACGATATGCGAATATGTCCAATGTGCGGGAACTGTGAAGATGAGATACATGTATTAGGAAAATGTGATGATTTAGAATATTTGAGACGTCAGTTATTACCGGAAAGATTTCTAAATTCAAATCGAGAAAGATTGGCATGCTACGAGTTATTGGTAAATCCAGAAAATTGGATAAACTTGGGTAAATTTGTGGACAAAACGCGGAAAATAAGAACAATACTCATTCATGAATAAATATATGTTATCAAAATGCAATACCATTAATTCTTAATAATTATACATAACTTAATTAATGTATAATGCTATTGTATTATTATGTAATTGTAATATTATTGTTTTTTTATTTTTGTTTTGTTTTTTTTATACTATTACCAATTGTTACTTTATTGTAACGGACTGTCAACAGAACGTACGGCTTACTGCTCGTGCGAGCCATATTTGTAAATAATATTGTAAATATCTTACTTTTTGTCTAACAAAGTCCTATTACTACTACTTATAATCATTTGTTCGTTTCACTTAAATCAAATAAAATGAGTATACTACTGTGTGCGCTCACTTAAGGCACAAACTCTGAATGCCTTGTTTGAGAACACAACCACTTCTTCCCGTCCACAAAATTAATTTACAACTCACAAGTCCATAACACGGAAGTTTAGTTAATTTCCTCTTCTCATGGTCTACGGAAATGGCTTAAGTCGCCCAGTTCCAGATACACATCCATTCCTAGCAACTAAATCTCTCAATCGCTTAATATATTAAGGCATTGGAGTTAACATATCAAACTAAAATACAAATCATAACAAAATAAAATATCATTAGAAACTTGACATATATGAACTGTCAATATTAATAGAATATTTTGGACCGTCAATTAAAAATTACTAATGTAGGCTCTGTACTTTATGAACAAAAGTTTCATACGTTTTATCCTGTAACACGAATCATTCAATAGGCTGTACAGTTTTAAGTGTCCAGAACATTAATATTAAAACTATTTTCAATAAACGGCTGTATGCGAATTTTAATGTTCAAGCTACAAAAATCAATTACATTTTTCTGTGAATTTTATAAACTGCTGTAGTACTCCTGAACATTTCATTGGCAACTCTCTTGATATCTGTATGTTTAACATGTGTTTTATTTTTGTCTCGATACTGAGCAATCATTTTCTCGATGCTTTTATTTTCATTTAACAAGAGTCCGTCGCCGTAGCGTAGTTGGTAGAGTCCCTACGTTCCACTCCGGCGACCCGGGTTCGATTCCTGGCGGGGTAGGGGATTTTAAATCTCCACCTTGGGTCTGGGTGTGTGCCCTGTCCTTGTGTCTATATGTGAGAATAAAATAAAATTAACAAAAAAGGTAAAAAGAATAAGGTAGAACAATAAACTAAAAGTAAGAAGAAAAAACAGTGTAAACGAAAAAGGAGAACAAAAAAAAAAAGAGATTTTTTTTTCAGAAGAAGCAGTGACGCGCTCATCAACAGATTGCAAATAGGCCCGTGTTCAATTCATCGCCTCCAGCGGTGCAAGTTATAATGGTTAATGAGTTAAAGTAAGTGCCCCTTTTATTCAATATAAATCTGTCTTGAGTAACGATCCTGTAATCCACTTAACGGAATGTTATCCGAATCTGTGGAACATTGAGAAAGAATTGATAAAAGAATCACGTTCTACTGGCAACATCATAAAATAAAATTCGAGACAGAACATCTTAGCTCTAACAAGAAAGAATATTGAACTTAGAGCCTGCGATGTCAGCACCATAATGAAATAAAGCGGCCTCCTCGGGAATCACTAGTTTACGAAGCAGAAAGCCTTGACGTACCACTAAGGAAATCAAGAATTCTGCTGTTTTCTTTTCTATCAACTTAATCTACGTTTCAAGAACCGCATTTGTTTTACAATCTATACTCGAGATATATTGCTATCACAATATTTATGACAGTGTGATCTGCATATCTGATATATTGCCTGTTTCAGGTCTGGTAAATTTGTTTCATAGAAATAAAACAACAACCGATATATAATGTAACTTACTTTAAACCATATATTTTTATATTAAATACATTAATATAAGCCTATATAAAATTATGACATGTATCAGGCGTTTTAAAAATCTAGTTTATAAAAAACTTACAAGGAAATATTTCGGACCTCACTACAGCTCTTTGTGTGCATAAGTATGAGGAAAATATAATTGGAGTATATAATTTCGAAACCGCCCATAACTTTAGAATATAGATAACGAAAGTAGACTGCACTCCATTAAAATTGCAGTCATGAAATATGTTACGTCATTTACCTGTGAGATTTGAATCATACAAATGAAGGAAACTTACTTATACCAGGAGACAGTGCATCTCCTTGTGAATTTAAAAAAAGTTTCCGAAAACTGTTTACTTACATACACCATACTCCTTATGCCATCCATCCATAGTAATTCTGCCCGAGGGCAGGTCTTTCACTGCAATCATAGCATTTTCATGCTTTACTAGGGAATTGTAGGCGTGGTAACTTCCCGTTGCTTTCCATACCGGTGAAAGATGATGATGGCCGGATGATTTTCGAGGACCGTTTGGACCTTAGCGTTTTCCTGACATTTGTCTTATAGGTGAGAAAAAATCCCGATAAAAACCTCACTCAGAAAAACTGTCCTCGACCACAGCGGTGGATCTCGTTATGCCATTTAGACATATTCGTTAGACTTATATGAATGTGTCAAAGAGTAGGTTGCGTGTTGGGTACTTTTGAAATCCACAATGGATTAAAGCAATGACATGCACAATCTCCTCTACTATTTAATTTTGTACTAGAGCATTTCAAAAATCTTTAGAGGATGAAGAAGGCCAACAACTCAATGGTATTAATAAGCTGTTAGTTTATGCTGATGATATATTATTTAGCGATAGTGAGGAGATATTAATGACCAACACGCACACTCTATTGAGTAACACTAACAAATTGGGGTTGGAACTAAACATCGATACAACCAAACAAATATGTTCACACAGAAAAAAATATATTGTATAATGGAAATGAACAGCTAATGGCAATTAAGGGAAATTTAGAAGACGTGATTGAATGCAAATACCTAGGAACATAATTTTTCAAATAGGAATGAGATGCACAAAGAAATTAAACATAAGTTCAATTCTGGATGTGCGTGCTATTATGCATTACAGGGACACATTGTTTTTTTAAAAAAACGTTAAACTGAAAATATATAAAATGTTATTCTCCTGCTTATATTATATTGACGCAAAACACTGGACTCTTATTTTAAGAGAGGAAAGGAGTGTTAGAAAATAAAGTTCTTAGGAACAGTTCTTCACTAAAGAGAGATGAAGAAGACTATTAATAATGAACTACATGGTCTTTATAGGAAGCCAGATGTAATAAGAATTGTTAAGTCTTGTAGACAGCGATAGAAATGACTTGTGACACGGATGAGGAATGGAAGCTTCTAGTAGGAAAACCAGAGCGAAAACTCGCAGTTGATAGATTAACAATGAGGTGGGAGAATAACAACCATGATTTCTGGGAAGTAGATTATACAGGAATGATTGGAAAATATTAACTCAGGAGAGGTATGTATGGACAACTTCTGTCTGCGCGGCCATGAATCTACGGGTTCTATAGCCTCAGTGAGTTAATTAGTTATATTGCATTAAAATTCGGCCGTCAGAACAGTAACCTTTAAGAAGCCGTTGTGATGAACGGTTATCCAAAAATCCAATTAAATCCATTTTAGATCGTAATTAAGACATTTACGAATTATGGTTGAAAACCTGTCTCTGATACACACAATATAATGCTAAGGCACAGTTGTTTGAAAAATTACTCCAGACTAGTAATAAATAATACTTTAAAAAAACTAAACAACACGCTCTATTTGAAGACCAAACTAAAAAATAAATAATAGTTTAAAAAACTAAAACAACACGCTTTATTAGAAAACCAAACTAAAAAGTAAAAAAAATAGTTAAAAAACTAAAACAACACGCGTTATTAGAAAACCCAACTAGGAATAATAATAGATATTCAAAAACTAAATCAAACACGCTTTACTAGAAAACCAAACTAAAAAATAAAAAATGAATAATTGTCAAAAAAACTAAAACAACACGCTTTATTAGAAAACCAAACTAGAAATAATAATAGATATTCAAAAACTAAATCAACACGCTTTACTAGAAAACCAAACTAAAAAATAAAAAATGAATAATTGTCAAAAAAACTAAAACAACACGCTTTATTAGAAAACCAAACTAAAAAATAAATAATAATAATAGTTTAAAAAAACTAAAACAACACGCTTTATTAGAAAACCCAACTAGAAATAATAATAGATATTCAAAAACTAAATCAACACGCTTTACTAGAAAACCAAACTAAAAAATAAAAAATGAATAATTGTCAAAAAACTAAAACAACACGGTTTATTAGAAAACCAAACTAAAAAATAAATAATAATAGTTTAAAAAAACTAAAACAACACGCTTTATTAGAAAACCCAACTAGAAATAATAATAGATATTCAAAAACTAAACCAACACGCTTTACTAGAAAACCAAACTAAAAAATAAAAAATGAATAATTTTCAAAAAACTAAAACAACACGCCTTATTAGAAAACCAAACTAAAAAATAAATAATAATAATAGTTTAAAAAAACTAAAACAACACGCTTTATTAGAAAACCAAACTAAATAATAAAAATAAATAATATTTAAACTAAAACAACACGCTTTATTAGAAATTCAAACTAAAAAATAAAAAATAAATAATAGATTTAAAAACTAAAACAACACGCTTTATTAGAAAACCACACTAAAACATAAAAAATAAATAATAGCCTAAAAAACTAAAACAACACGCTTTTTTAGAAAACCAAACTAAAAAAATTAAAAATAGATAATAGATTAAAAAAACTAAAACAACACGCTTTATTTGAAAACCAAACTAAAAAATAAACAATAGATTAAAAAAACTAAAACTACACGCTCTATTAGAAAACCAAACTAAAAAATAAATAATAGATTTATAAAACAAAAAAAAACACTTTATTAGAAAACCAAACTGAAAAATAAAATAGATAATAGTTTAAAAAACTAAAACAACACTCTTTATTAGAAAACCAAATTATTAAATAAAATATTATTAATAGTTTAATAAACTAAAACAACACGGTTTATTAGAAAACCAAATTAAAAAAAAATAGATTTAAAAAACTAAAACAACACGCTACATTAGAAAACCAAACTACAAAATAAAAAATTAAAACAACACACTTTTATTAGAAAACCAAACTAAAAATAAAAAAATTAATAATAGTTTAAAAACATTTAAACAACACGCTTTATTAGAAAACTAAACTGAAAAATAATATATAAATAATACATTTAAAAATCTAAAACAACATGCTTTATTAGAAAACCAAACTAAAAAATAAAAAATAAATAATAATTTAAAAAACTAAAACAACACGCTTTTTTAAAAACCAAACTATAAAAATAATAAATAATAATAGTTTTAAAAAACTCAAACAACGCACTTTATTAAAAAACCAAACTAAAAATAAAAAGATAATAGTTAAAAAAACTGAAACAGCAAGCTTTATTAGAAAACCAAATAAAAAATTAAAAATAAATAATAGATTTAAAAATTAATCAACACGCTTTATTAGTAAACCAAACTGAAAAATAATAAGTAATAGATTAAAAAAACTAAAACAACACGCTTTATTAGAAAACCATACCAAACAATAAAAAATAAATAATAGTTAAAAAACTAAAACAACACGCTTTATTAGAAAACCAAACTAAAAAATAAAAATTAAATAATAATTAAAAAAACTAAAACAACACGCTTTATTAGAAAATCAAACTAAAAAAATTAAAAATACGTAATAGATTTAAAAACTAAAACAACGCGCTTTATTAGAAAACCAAACTAAACGAAAATAAATAAGTAATAGATTAAAAAAACTAAAACAACAAGCTTTATTAGAAAACCAAACTAAAAAATAAATAATAGTTAAAAAACTAAAAGAACACGCTTTTTTAGAAAACCAAACTAAAAAATAAAAAATTGATAATACTTAAAAAAAAAATAAAACAACACGCTTTGTTAGAAACCCAAACTTAAAAATAAAAAATAAATAATACATTTAAAAACTAAATCAACACGCTTTATTGGAAAACCAAAGTAAAAAATAAAAAAATAAAAAATAGATAATAGATTAATCAAATTAAAACAATGCGCTTAATTAGAAAATCAAACAAAAAATAAAAAAATAAATAATACTTACTTACTCTCTGGCACTATCGAACCCGTAGGTTCATGGCCGCGCGGACATAAGCTCTCCATACATCCCTATCCTGAGCTAATGCTTTCCAATCATTCCCTGTATAATCTACTTCCCTCAAATCATAGTTAATGTTATTCTCCCACCTCATTCTTGGTCTACCAACTGGCCGTTTTCCCTCTGGCCTTCCTACAAGAAGCTTCCATGCAAGTCTTTCATTCCCCATACGTGCGACATGTCCTGCCCATCGCAGTCTACGAGACTTAACTGTTCTTATTATATCTGGCTTCCTATAAAGACCATGTAGTTCGTTGTTATGAAGTCTTCTCCATTCACCTGTCTGTTCATCTCTCTTTGGTCCAAAAATTTTCCTAAGTACTTTATTCTCAAATACTTGTAATCTCCTTTCCTCCCTTAAAGTAAGAGTCCATGTTTCGCACCCATATAATATAACTGGTAGAATAATAGTTTTATATATTTTCAGTTTAACGTTTTTTGAAAGGAGTTGGGACATCAAGAGTCTCTGCAATGCATAATAGCAGGCATTTCCAGAATCGAGCCTATGTTTAATTTCTTTGTGCATCTCATTCCTATTTGTGATTATTGTTCCTAGGTACTTGAATTCAGCCACCTCCTCAAAATTTACCTCATTTGTCCTTAGCTGTCCATTTCCATTATATAATGAATTTCTACGTGTGACCATATATTTAGTTTTATTGATATTTACTTCCAGTCCTAATTTCTTAGTGTTACTTAATAGTGTGTGCGTGTTGTCCTTCAGTATCTCCTCGCTATCGGCCAATAATACTACATCATCAGCATAAACTAACAGCTTATTAATACCATGGAGTTGTAAGCCTTCCTTATTCTCTAAAGATTTAATGGCATGCTCTAGTACAAAATTAAATAGTAGAGGAGATAGTGCATCTCCTTGCTTCAACCCATTCTGGATTTCAAAAGTATCCGAAAACTGTTTGCCTACACGCACCCTACTCTTTGTGCCATTTAGACACATTCGTATAAGTCTAACTAACGTTTTAGGAATTCCGAACTCCAGCAGGATACTATATAACTTCTCCCTCTTAATTGAATCATATGCTTTTTTGAAGTCTACATATAGTTGATGAATAAATAATAGGTTTGAAAAACTAAAACAACACGCTTTATTAGAAAATCGAACTAAAAAATGTGAAATAATTTTATTAGAAAACAAAACTAAAAAATATAAATTAAATAATAGATTTTAAAAAAGCAAACTAAAAAATAATTTATTATTTATTTTTTAGTTTGTTTTGCTAATAGAGCGTAAAACTAAAACAATACGCTCTATTAGCAAAACAAACTAAAAAATAAATAATAGATTTAAAAAACTAAAACAACATGCTCTCTTAGAAAACCAATCTAAAAAATAAAAAATAAATAATAGTTTAAAAAACTAAAACAACACTTTTATTAGAAACCCAAACTAAAAAATAAAAAATAAATAATAGATTAAGAAACTAAAACAACACCCTTTATTAGAAAATCGAACTAAAAAATGTGAAGTAATTTTAATTTCGAACACGCTTTGGGATAAAATTAAAGTGGTCAACAAAAAAAAAAATCAACACAACTACAATAAAACTAGAGTTATCTACATAAAAAAATAATTTTACCATCAAAAGCGTGGGGTGCTCTATATCAATTAATATATTTGACTATTTAACTCATGCCCCAAATGGGAGTCAATGACCAATCACGTTTCAATGATTTCTGTATTACAACCAATCAGAGACGTGTTTCACGAAATAATTATCAACGTTAGGATTATCATATATTAAGCAAAGCTCCTCCTTTTTAATATTCTGAACAGGTCTGACCGTTATTTTGCAGTGACTGAGCCTATAACAAATACGGCTACCAGATTGTATATAATAGTGCTTACATGTCAACATTTGTAGCAATTGATTATACCACCAAAAAAAGAAACCACTGTTTGCACTTTCTTAAATGTATACGACATCAAAAATGAATTAATATACAGATTGATGTGTTTCATTTTTTCTCCACTAGAGAGCATTCTTACAATATTGCGTTCCTTTGGCAATAAATAGTATGATCTGGTTGCAGTGATAAACAAAAGAAGCAGTAGAAGCGTAGGCTACCTATCGTTTTTCTCATTAGTTTTCAAACATCACCGTTTACTTTAAATATAAAAATATTTTTAAATAACTGTAGTTAAATAATGATTTGTGAGTAAACAGCTTTATTTTATTCGTTAAATAGTCCTAACAAATGCCACTCTTGATTTCCAAATTCTCTAGATAAATTCACTCCTCACTTCGTGAGTCGTGAATTTATCGATAATTTGGAAATCACTCGTGGCATTACTTATGATAATTAACATATATTGGTAAAAGTAAAGTCTCTTAGAAGAAAACGTAAAAACCATAAAAAGCACCCCACGCTTTTGATGGTAAAATTATTTTTTTTTTCTAGATAACTATTTTTATTCTAGATGTATTGGAGAGATTTTCTTTGTTAGCCTCTTTAATTTTATCCCACGCGTGTTGGTAATTAAGATATTTTTTTTTATTTTTTAGTTTGGTTTTCAAAGCATGTTGTTTTAGTTTTATTAAACTATTATTTATCTTTTATTTTTTAGTTAGGTTTTCTAATAAAGCGTGTTGTTTTAGTTTTTTAAACTATTATTTTTTTTAATTTTTAGTTTATTTGATTGTCATAAACCAGAATCCCATGAAAATTTAATTGCTTACGATATTTTTAGTGACTAGGCACGAATATAATTATATAATTTTTAAAATTATTATTATCCAACATTATTAAATATTTTTAAGTATTTTAATTTATAGATGAACAGTTACAGTTAATCGTATCGTTCTCATATTTTTTGGATAAATTACAATGTGGTATGTTTACAAAATTGTCATTAATATTTTACAGAATAAGATAAAAATGTAAATATCTTTATATTCGATACGATTGTAGTATGAGCTAAAAGTAATACTCTTCTAAAAATAAAATCTCCCGGGCCGGATTTGAACCATCGACCTATAGATTACTGAAATTATATACCGCTACAGTCCACCGCTCTATCAACTGAGCTCCGAGAGGATTTAATATTAATTTCTTACAACGATGGACTAAAAAGTCGGTAAGTCCGCAACCTATTATACCGGTCTTCATTTTTTTTTATGTCCTGATGATCCTGGCCAGTATCTTAGAGACATTTATGAAATTATTGTATTGTCCTTGGTCCTTTGCAAGTATACAAAGTTTTAAGTCGATCCAATATTTTTAAGTGGGTGAAAATCGTGTTGAAAGATTCTGTTACATAGATAGACAGATATATAAAGCTAATATAAAGCGTGTAATAAAATATTAAGAATTACGTTCAGAGAAATAGACTGCGATTACAATTTTTTTTTCATGTAAGCCTATAAAAGAGAACTCTGTTTACCTAAGTAGAGTTCGAATGTAGTCTTACTTCTGAAACGTAGACGTTGCATGATTGCCAACAAATGAGAAACAAAATTTGTTTGCCGTTGGAAAAATACATAACTGAGTTCCAGTGAATAAACTCTAAATGTGTGAATAACATGGCGATAAATGTTAACAAAATAAATGATCGAACTAAACTGCAAAAAAAAAAAGCAAGTATTCATACACATAACGGAAAACCTTAATCTTCAATAATTTAGTATCTTTATTTTAACAATAATTGTATAACAATATTGTATTAACTATGATTTCTGTTTAAACATCTTATAAATGGAATCCATTTTAAGAGGAAACCCCGCATCATTCTGCCGCCGCCGTTGAGGACTATGATCGCAGCGTTGGAGACAAGTTGTACACAACATCCCAGCGGTTTGTTACTTCAGTGTGTTGTAGTGGTATCGCTTGTTGTCGTGTGTTACATAAGAAAGTAATCGAAAATACAGTCTATTATCGAAGCGGAATTACAGAAAGTGGCAGATAATTTGTTTAAACGATGTGAGGCATGTCTTACTGCGAACGGTGTCATTTTCAGCATTATCTCAAATAAATGGTGAGCAATAAGCCTCTATTTTTATAATAATCTAAATTAGTTCAGTTATTTGTATTTTGTAGCTTCTAACCGTCTTCATTTGCCGGTAGTAACGGAACACATTCGCCGCAGTTGCAAGCACAATAGCGGGAAATGTGAGAGCCGCTGCAACACTTTAAAAAGGTTTCTGCTTAAAATGGACTCCCTGTATAATTGTGCCTAAGAGTATCAGAAGTATCAAATCTACTCAAGATGCTCTAACTAAAAGTTGAACGAGAATCATTTTTAGTGTTTTCTTTATTATTAATTGTGCATAAATAATTGTAGCATTTTGTGTCTACTCTTTTTAGTTAGACTATCTTGAGAATATACTGGATTTACCAGCTACATAACGTTTGTCAAGAGAAAGCCGAATACAAATATACACGTTATTTCAAGGAAATAAAAATAAATATTTATATTTAATAGAAAACCTTTCAGTTATGCATCCCTATATGGTAACATGAGCTCCATTTCTGATAATTTCTTATAACTTTGAGGCATACATGATTAGCTAAAGTACAAGATTTGCTATATGGACAATCCTAGCCGCTCACGTTTAGAATTTTATTGCTTCCATTTCTGCCCACGATAAAAGCAGAAACTGGAGCCGTAATTGTGAATTGAAAAGAATTTCGCTAGCAGAATGCATTATTTACGACATGTAATATGGTTTGGTGAAAAACACGTGCTATGACAGGCTTTTGTTCTTTCACTGTAACTATGGCAAGGAGAATGCATAAAAAATTTAAAACACTGTGTCGCTTCGTGCATGCATTTCGTCGTGAAATGTTATAAAGTGTGACACTAAAAAAATATATTACACTGGTCAACATGATTTTTGTCTCATGAGTACCAATAGTTGTACTTAATGCAGTTTTTATCGTTTTTTTTAATATGTATTCGGAATTTCTGCATCACCTACAGTTTTTTTATTTAAATTTAAATTAATGGATTTAAATAATTATTTTTTTAATAAACGTTTTTTTGTCCATTTGTTAATGTAAAATAAAACCAAATGAGCTAACTCAAATGGTTTTCAGCTATGGAAAAGAGATATCAAAGCAAATAGAATGCTAATATGCCGGCCGATTATTGTTGGACCATCAAGAGGGATGCTCCACAGACGAAATATAGCAAAAAATGGTCATTTCTTACTTTCTAGGGGAGTCCGAATGTTCGAATATTGTATAGTTACGAATGTAGAAAATATTACAGTGTTTGAAATTATAAATGCCTGTCTCTCTCGGAAACTTTGCGTGATGGAGAAAAAGCGATATCATATTTGAATTCAGGAGAACAAATGCTATCTAAATCACATTTTTCTTTCTGAGACTACAAACCAATAATAATAATAATAAAATAATAATTACAGATGTAAAAAGATTACCAAAATAATTTAAAACAAAGTTTGTTTTATGTTGCTCAGTGTTATCAGTTGATATATTATGATTTATAATTGGAAATGCTCTATATCAGAACAAGATTCGGATAGCTGAAGCCGCAAAACGCCTGACGGTCCGGAGAACAGGAAATATTTGTATCCCGATTGGCCTCAAATCCCACTTTAAACTTCTATACTTCCGGCAAATTTCCTTAGGGTAAAATCGCCGAACATAGAACCGGAAAATGTACTTTTTTTTCTCGTGTATAGGTTAGCATTCACGCTCCCAAATGCCTTCATCTCTTTTTACCAAAACAAAGAATATATAAACGGGCTTTGGTCACGGGGAATAAAATTACTCATTTTCAGGGAAGCATATTTTATCCAAGAACATGCTCTATTTTCAGAGATGCCAGGAAATAAATATGTTTATATCTCGGAAAGTATTACTATGTTGTGTTACCAACTTCATAGTGCACAGTACGTAACTCATTGTAACCATTCTTCCACTTGAACAACTTACTCCACACACCCACACACGCGCGCGCGCGCACGCACGCACGCACGCACGCACACACACACACAGATATATATATATATGAATATGAAAGTTTTGTTGGGTTTTCCGCGTCTCGGATTCAAGTTCGGCCTCTGGCCACTGATTCCGACGCTTTGGCATGTGGGAATATATATATATATATATATATATATATATATATATATATATATATATATATATATATTCAATACTAATAAAATTCATTATTAAAACCGTTGAGGTGGAGAGTAATAAAATAAAATATGTTAAAATACCTTCTTAGATAAAATCCGTCGTCCTCAATTTTTAAAATATGTGATCTTTATGCCTGTAGGCCTTTCAGGACATCCCTGATCTTCAGGAGTTCATTCTTCGCTACAGCATCCAGGTTGATGTTTGATGCTGCTGGTCGTAACGTGGTGTTGTCGTGACTAAAGCTTCTTCCTGACGATATCGTATAGTGGGTTGTTTAGTCTGGGAGTGCTTTCATTTATTAAAAGTTTGTTGTCTATTTCCTTGATAATTTCCAGGTCTTCCAATATGTTGATTCTAGTTGGATTTCCCTCTTTGTGTACTATTGTGAGGGTGTCTTCTATTGAGTTCATTCTATGGCCGGCGTTTATTATGTGCTTAGCGTAATTAGACTTTCCATATGCGTATACAAAATCGTTACGATGTTCTTTAAACCTGATGTTGAAGCTTCTTTTCGTTCTACCTATATAGAACTTGTCACAGTCTTTGCATGTTAATTTATGTACACCCTTGCCATTAAATTTATTATGCTTTTCTATTTTGTTACTTATTATATTATTTAGTTTATTATTAGTTTTGTAGGCTATGTTTAAGTTTTTATTTATTTTTCTTAATGTTTTTGCCAATTTTATGGTTTCGTGGCCTGTGTAAGTTAGTGTAATCCATGTATTATTAATATCTGTTTCTCTTTCTAGTTTTGTTATTTTATTTATATCGGTTCTCCGCTTTTGTTTTCTTACAAGTTTCTCTATAATTTTGCTGTTGTATCCATTGTTTTTAGCCATTTTTTATGTAACGCAATTCCTTATTGTAATTAATTTTGTTTAATGGCAGTTTTAGCATTCTATTAATTAGGCTCTTGATTACGCTGATTTTTTGTTGGTACAGATGTCTTGATTTATTGTTAATTGCAAGCGTATTAGTTGTTGGTTTTCTGTATATATCTATTTCAATTCTTTTTGTTATTGTGTTTTAACTACGTTAAGATCCAAAAAAATTATTTTGTTGTTTTGTTCAATTTCTTCTGTGAATTCCAATTTATTGTGCATATTGTTTAATTCTGATAGAATTTCTTCTTCTTTTCGGTCTGTACTTTCACAAATAATTATAATGTCATCCACGTATTTAGCGATTAATTTTTAATTAATAATTTTATTGCAGCCAAATAGCCAGGATGAAAATACAATACATTTTAAATTTACATATTTGCATATTCACACATTGTTTTTGTTCTTTTTGTGCATAGCTCAATGTGATATCGGTCACACGATTTTTCGCATAGCGTACATTGACAGTCTTTATTTGCTTCATGAAATTTTGTGTTGTTGCATATCAGGTGGTGGAATCCATGGACTGCCAACCTAGTGATGACGTGTCTCATTTCGAAATTTTCTTTTGTCCACGCACGGTCCACCATTGCCCCGGTGCTGTAGAATTCTGGATGTATTTCTTCTCTTTTTCTGTTCAATGTTGCTAGCAGCTGCTCAGATGCGCTGGTGCTGGGTAAGAGTATGCTTGTTCTGAGGTCGTCGATGAGGAAAGTTTCCTTCGCCAGTAGGTATGCGAGTCTTGAATGTGTTACTTTTGACACTCCTAATACTGCCTTTATATATCTCGCTTTCACCCTTTCTAGAGAGGAAAGATTCTTCATTGTTAAATGTGTCCATATGAGTTATATGCCGTATGTCAGTATTGGTAGAATTTTTGCTCTAAATAACAGCATTGCCGTCTCTAAGGTGAGGGATCTAATGTTTCTTATTTCATGCATTACCATTATTGCCTGGGTTGTCTTTTCTGTGATATGTTTTGTGAAGCATTTCGCGCTTGTTTGTAGCGTGATGCCTAGGTATTTGAAGTCTGGTACTATTTTCAGTTTAGTTTCCCTTATGTATATCTCTTCATTTATGGCGGCTCTTCCTCCGTTTCTGAAGATCATTGTGTCCGTTTTTGATATATTAATGTCCAGCTTGTTCTTTGAGCACCATTTTTCCACTTCGTTTATTGTTTCCTGAAGTGTTGTTATGTCGTCCGCATATGCGCACGAGAAGATACCATCTTTTTGGGTAATTCTAAGGATTTCTTCGGTTGCTAGTATAAACAGTAAGGGGCTAAGTGGATCGCCCTGCAGTACTCCATTTGTTTGAATGATCGGTTTTGACATGACGATGTTATCTGAGACATATATTTCATTCCAGCTCAGCAGTGTATTGATGAGGTTCGTCCATATGTTGTTGTTTCCTAGTGTCTCCTTTAGTTTTTCTATCACTAGTTGCCTGTCTAGCAGATCGAAGGCCTTCGTGAAGTCTATGAAGACGGTATAAAATTTCTCTCTGTCTTCTAATGCTTCCCAAATATGTTTCAACAAGAGTTCGATTGCGTTTAGAGTTGACTTTCCTTTTCTAAACCCGAATTGATTTTCTGGTAGATGCTCATCTATTTCCTCCCTTATTCGTCCTGTTATTAATTTGGTGGAAAATTTTGAAGGGACAATTTTCCAGAGCGATACCTCTATATTTGTTGGGATCTTTCGGGTTTCCTTTCCCTTTATATAATACCTTGACAATTGATTTTCTCCATTGTTCAGGTATGGAGGCTGTTTGTATGCATTTGTTGTATAATTTTGTCCAAACCTGGTCTAACAGATGTACCGTGTCTTTTATGTATTCATTGTATATTCCGTCCGGGCCCGCTGCTTTCTTGTTTTTGGAGTTACATATTGCATATCCAACTTCTTCTGTGGTCAGGGGTATCCAGTTTGTGGGTATTGGTGTTAATATTTCTTGAGGGTTCCTTTTGCCGCAGATTGGTCTCTCTTTATTGAGTGTGTTGTTGAAATGCGACTCCCATATTCCCATGTCAATGTAGTGTGTTTGCGCTTGTTTCTTTGGGCGGAGTGCTAAATGTGGGTCTTTCTTGGCCTCCTCCGCTAGCATCCTGCCCTCTTCCTCCAAGAAGGCGCTTTTCTTTTCTTTTATTATTCTCTTGTAGTGTTTCCTCTTCTCGGCGTATGTGAGTAGAAGAGCGTGGTTCTCGGTATTTTGTTTCAGTTGTTGTAAAGTATCTAAGGTATCTCTTCTTAGTCTGTAGCATTCATTATCGAACCAGTGTTTTGCTCTTCTTTTGATTCGGTGATTCGTGGCTTGTCTTAGTACTTCGCCTAACATTTGAGTAGCTTCCTCCAGTCGCTCATTTTCTATTAACGTTTCTATTTGCGTTTTTGTCTCTATCTTAGGCTTCTACTTTTCCTATGTCTATCTTCCTTGATAGGTGTTGTGTTGTCTCTTCCTGTGTCTTTTCCCATTTACCTTGAATATTTATTTCTAGTGGTATATGTTTCCTTAATGCCGAGTGGTTTGCATTCCATAATGTAGTTATATTTCCTATTATAGTACCTTTTGTGAGTGCGATATCTATTGCACTCTTGCCATTGTGAGAGATGTATGTAGGTATCTTAGGGTTGTTTAATAATGTGAATCCTTCCTCTTGTAGTTTTTCCAATACCAACTTTGTTTTATAGTTTTGGGAGTCTAGTCTGCAGTTTAGATCTCCCGCGATGATTATTGGTTTGTCCTGCTTGTACTGGGTGATGGTTTGGCCTAGTTCATCCATTATGTCAATTGCTATCATGTTCGGTTTGAAATATGCAGCTATTATCACTAGGTAGTCCGTTTCGAGTAGTAGGGTGTTTTCCTGTTGTTTTGTTGCTATAATGGGTCTCAGATGTGGTTTTAGTAGGATAGTTATCCCTCCAGATGGTCTGCCTTTTTCGCCTTGTCTAGCCATAAGATGTGTTGCATAGAAATTTGGATGTTGCCAGTTCTCTGTTAGAAAGGTTTCGGTCAGGATTGCTATGTCGTACTCTTTTAGGAAATTTTCCGGGCTCATGCTCATTGCACTTTTTATACCTTCTATGTTCCATAATAAGATTTTTAAATTATTTGTTTTATTCAAGTGCGTATCCTTCTTGTCTTCGGGAGAGGCGAAAAAAACGAAATCTCCTGACTATGATTAATATAGCGATTAATTTTATGTTGTATTTTTGTGTTAATGTTTCGTAGTGTTTATTTTCTAAATGTTGTATGAGTATTTCTGATAATATCCCTGAAGTTGGAGATCCCATAGGGATTCCATCTTCTTGTATGTATATCTCACTATTAACCCATTCATTTCAGATTTAAATAGTAATTGCATTTCCCCAGAACCCGGATTTAAGTATCCGTAAATGATATTGTCTACTTACAGGCATTCAAAACGAACAAAAGATAACGGTACTCGAAATCTCAATAAGGGTGAAAGTCAAAACACATTCCTCTGCTATTCGTAAATGTTAACAAAACATTACCCTGCCAAGGAAAGTACAAACATTGCAAAATATATAACAGGCAGAGTTAAGCGAATGTACCTCGTCTTCTGAGGCGAATGGGTTAAATTGAAAGTAATTCTGTGTCATTATGGTTTTTGTGATATTATGTAATTGATTTATGTAGTTTGGATTCAAATTGTTTGTTTATAATTTTTGCTTAATTATATTTAGTGTTTCTTCTATTGGAATATTTGTATATCGATTTTTTTATCGAAAGTTGTCATTTTTGTATTATTATTCACCTCAATGTCTGAGTTTGTCTGCTGTTTCATAAGAATTCTTTATTGTGTATTTATCCTCCAAGTTAATATCTTTCTTTAATTTGTGTGCAATTAATTTAGAAAGTTTATAATTGGGAGCCATATATATATATATATATATATATATATATATATACACACATTTTGGAAACTACAGTTATAAAATTCAATATTTTCTTATTATATTCTCCATGTTTAACTATCTTTCCATAAATTTTCATTTATAGTTAATTTCCTCATTACTGTGTAAATTTGTAATATCCAATAATAGGCAGTGAACTTCCTCTTGTTTTTTTCTGTATAATGTCCATAGCAAAATCAGTTAAACGATAATAATGATGATGATAATAATAATAATAATAATAATAATAATAATAATAATAATAATAATAATAATAATAATAATAATAATAATAATAATAATAATAATTGGACATAGTAAAGATCATAAGGTCTTCTGTGTTAAATATAATATAATATAGACAAAAATAGTTATACAATACCTAACAATAATTTAAGACCTAACTATTTTATTAAATATTTCTGGTCTTGTATTTTTGTTAGGAAAATTATCAAAAATAATTTACGCTCAGGTATTCACCTGTGATTAAATCATCATCATCTTTTCCAACGTAATTTAAGTTCTTATTTTATAAGTATTTTTACTTGCCCCAACCCACCCGGATCTTACAGTGACACGACGTGTTGGAAGAGGGATTTTAAACCTAGGAACACACATATTGTTTTTACCAATCAAGGACTTGGTGAGCCTCCCTGAATGAGTGATCAGTCTCCTCCGAGACACCACATCATTATGGCGAAACACGCACATTCACACTAAATGTTGGGGATGTATTAATGATTATGATGGCTAGATGAATTTCATGGACCGTTTTGGGCCTAAAGTTCCCTGGCATTTGTTTTACTGGCAAAAAAAACAAAAATCCATCATCCAGAACCTTGTGCCTGTAGGGGATAGTACCTGTGTACGCTACGTAAGAGACCGCGACGCTACTCCGAAACCACAGCCGTAGACAAACTAAAGTTACAAATAGTTAAATTAATAGAGATTCAAAGGATAAGAAACCGCCAAGTATCTGCTTATAGAACAATTACAAAAGGAAGATTATATATAAACTTATTTTAAAAGAAGCTAATGCCCAAAACACCCTAATTTCTTAAGATAAGGATTCCAGAGTTTAACAGTGGATACGTTATAAGAGTTATAATTGTGGGAGGTTCTATGGTGTGAGATATTTTTGGTGCCATCATATACTTAAATTTAGTTGCACAAAGAAGATAAAGGGTTGTAACGGGTACAGACGTGTATATAACCTCTTCTACCGAATTCTCATCCTCACCTTCTCGTGGTACAACCTGTTTTCACAAACGAGACTCTGAGGACCGAGTCACGGCGGTATAACAGTTCCATCGGGTACTGAATAAATGAGGTATCCTAATATCTGTCAAGTGACTAAAAGGTAGCAGCCCTACCACTGGAATACTTAGCGTCGGGCCAGTAACCCGTCCTAAGGAATCTCAAATTTACTTGCAAGTCCAACACCCAAAAGACCTTTGGATGGTTTTTCTCTTGAGGCCGAAACAGGTCAACAAATGTCCTAAATTGCTGAATGTATTGTGATGATGATGCTGATGAAAGAATATCAAAACGAGAAGATAAGTAATTTGGTATAGATGTATACTTGATTATATATATTATTTATAAGAACGCATTTTGCGTAGTTCGCTAGAGATGACGAAATTGAATGCATTTTGCGTAGTTCGCTAGAGATGACGAAATTGAATGCATTTTGCGTAGTTCGCTAGAGATGACGAAATTGAATGCATTTTGCGTAGTTCGCTAGAGATGACGAAATTGAATGCATTTTGCGTAGTTCGCTAGAGATGACGAAATTGAATGCATTTTGCGTAGTTCGCTAGAGACGACGAAATTGAATGCATTTTCCGTAGTTCGCTAGAGACGACGAAATTGAATGCATTTTGCGTAGTTCGCTAGAGACGACGAAATTGAATGCATTTTGCGTAGTTCGCTAGAGACGACGAAATTGAATGAATTTTGCGTAGTTCGCTAGAGACGACGAAATTGAATGCATTTTGCGTAGTTCGCTAGAGACGACGAAATTGAATGCATTTTGCGTAGTTCGCTAGAGACGACGAAATTGAATGCATTTTGCGTAGTTCGCTAGAGATGACGAAATTGAATGCATTTTGCGTAGTTCGCTAGAGATGACGAAATTGAATGCATTTTGCGTAGTTCGCTAGAGATGACGAAATTGAATGCATTTTGCGTAGTTCGCTAGAGATGACGAAATTGAATGCATTTTGCGTAGTTCGCTAGAGATGACGAAATTGAATGCATTTTGCGTAGTTCGCTAGAGATGACGAAATTGAATGCATTTTGCGTAGTTCGCTAGAGATGACGAAATTGAATGCATTTTGCGTAGTTCGCTAGAGATGACGAAATTGAATGCATTTTGCGTAGTTCGCTAGAGATGACGAAATTGAATGCATTTTGCGTAGTTCGCTAGAGATGGCGAAATTGAATGCATTTTGCGTAGTTCGCTAGAGATGACGAAATTGAATGCATTTTGCGTAGTTCGCTAGAAATGACGAAATTGAATGCATTTTGCGTAGTTCGCTAGAGATGACGAAATTGAATGCATTTTGCGTAGTTCGCTAGAGATGACGAAATTGAATGGATTTTACATAGCCCGTGAGAGGACAAACAAATTATACGATCATATCCATGGACACCTACCTTATGCAAATATTATGATTACTGTATCCGCTTCTGTTCGTAGTCGGTATCTACCTAACACTCTGGTGATCCGAGTTCCATTCCGAACGTGGTAGAGAATTTTAAATCTCCACTCTGGGCTTCATGTGTCCTGTGCTTATGTCGGAAAGAGTAATGTAAAATGGTAAACAATTAAAAAAAACAGTAGAATGAGGAAAAAATAAGTTGCAGGTTATGTTTCGGTCCTCAAATATGACGTCACAATAATAAAAATGTATCATAACTTGGGTTTGCAATAAAATTAGTTTCATATAAGATGAAAGACAATTTTTAATATATTTAAGAAGGGCATTGTTTAATTTTTTACATGTTTTTATCGGATATCCCAATTTAGATTGGAGGCGATATAAAAACCTTAAGTTTTGGGAAAATAATAATGATAATAATAATATAATAATAATAGGCTAATAATAATAATAGTTTTATTTTACCTGGCAGAGTTAAGACCTTAAAGCCTTGCCTGCCACTCAATTAGGTTTTAAAAAAATACAAAGAAACAGTCTCACATCTAAATTACAATAAACATAAACAATTAGAATACAATTATTATTTATAATTTATTTTTATTTACTCCAGATTTAACGAATTAAATATAATATGTTAAAGATATAAAAGAACGAGAAAAAATTATTAATGACATAATATAAATTTAAATAAATACGGTAGCTGTATAAACGTGACTTAAAAGTGCCAAGTGTGCGGCAACCCCTGACATCTTAAGGAAGGAAATTCCAGGAGCTCTGTGAGATGTCTCTGGACTTTTAATTCAGAACAGACAAGTACAGGATGTTATGAAGACGATTTGTGATATTTTCCATAGATTCATTTTCATAAAAATACACTGCTCAAAAAAAATTAGGGGATATTGTGGAATAACCTATTAAGACTATGTTTTAGGAAATGTATTAGATGCAATTACTTTCTATTACTCCAAAAGAATGTCAACAAGAGTTTGAAGTCATTACGTAACCTCTGTACCACACCAGATGTCAAAGAGATCCTGATTAGGAATATTGCAAACAAACAAAACAACATTAACATGTGTGAAAATGTTTCTTTAGTATGGTGTATGGTCTGCCTCACACCTGTGTGGCATTGATGCAATGAGGTTAGCAATGAGTTCTTGGGGGATACGTGGCCACTCTTCCATAAGAGCAATGTGCAGCTCTGGAACAGTTGTGGGAGGTGCTGGTCTGCCTGCAATGCACCTGCCTTATGCATCCCACACATGCTCAATCGGATTTAAGTCCGGGGAGGAAGCTGGCCATTGCATACGCTCGATACCCTCCACTTACAGCATGTAGTTCACCAAGCCAGCTCTGTGGGGTCGTGCATTATCGTCCATAAAAAGAAAAGAATCACCTATGGCATCAGCATAAGGCACGACAAAAGGTCGGAGAATCTCATCTCTATACTTTACCGCAGTCAAAGTACCACCTTGGATGACGTAGAGGTCCGTATGTCCACCACTACTGACTCTTGCCCACACCATAAATCCACCGCCACCATACGGGGATCTTTCACGTACAAAAGCTGGATTGTTTCGTGTCCCTTTTTCTCTCCAGATGAATACACGCCGACTATCACATTCCATGTTGAATCGCGACTCATCAGAAAAAAGAACTGATCTCCATTCAGCATGCCTCCACCCACGATGTTCCTCCGCCCAGTTTCTGCGATCTCTACGGTGTTGTGGAGTTAACCTGGTACACACCATGGGCCTACGGGCATAGATACCACTTCCATGCAGTCGATTAGGGACAGTTTGAGTTGACACCCTGCGTCCTGTTGCTGTTTGAAGTGTATTTCGCAGTTGAGTTGCATTCTGCTGTCTATTCCGACGGGCTGTTATCAGAGGTAACGGTCATCCCTTGCTGTTGTTGCCCTTGATCGACCTTGTCCGGCTCTTCTGTGAACAGTATGTTCTTTTAAAATGATTCCAAAGACTGGAAATCACGCTTTGAGACACCCCAATGGCTTGTGCCACCTCTTGTTGTGTCTGTCCAGCTTCCATCCTTCCTATGGCCCTCCAAGCCATTGGTTCAGGTAAATCACGTTGTCGAGGCATCACTGTCCCTAAGGCAAGTCATTCACTAACTGAAAACTGGACTGGATTTAAAAACAGCAACAAAACATTCACCCCCACACCACCCTCTCACATCAACAGTACAGACACTGCCCTCTGGTGTGGTACCGAGGTTACGTAATAACTTCAAACTCTTATTTACATTATCTTGGAGTAATAGAAAGTGATTGCATCTAATACTATTCCAAAAAACATAGTCTTAATAGGTTATTCTACAATATCCCCTAATTTTTTTAGTGTAGTTACTTTAAGTATTTCAAAATCATAACGAAAACGCTATAAACTCGTCTTCGTGAGGTTTTGGATGCAAGCTGCATCGACTAACTATCGAACCCATAGGTTCATGGTTGCGCGGACGTAAGCTCTCCATACATATCTATCCTAAGCTAATGTTTTCCAATCATTCCCTGTATAATCTACTTATCTCAATTCATGGTTAATGTTACTCCCCCACTCATTCTGGCCGATTTCCCACTGATTTTCCTAGAAGAAGCTTCTCTGCATTTCTTTGCTTCCCCATTCGTGCCACATGTCCTGCCCATCACAGTTATTAACGTCATAACATGCCATGTTCCTATTGAACATGTTCCTGTGTTTGAGTCTTTCGCATGGATTCCCTGAAGTAGTCCCCGCCCGCAAAACCGAATGCGGGACTATTTTACCTCAGGAAAATGTTACCCCAGTACAACACATGTTCGCATTTCTTGACGGCTGTATTTTTACAGTAAACGATCGTCACTCTTTTGACTAAGGTTCTTTTTTCGTCTGGCTTATCGCCTTCGTCCTGTCCGGCATGGGTAACCCTTTAAGGCTACCGCCGGCATAGCTCTCAAGGTAATTCAGCATGCAAACCACGACAAGGTGAAGATACGATGGAGGGGTGAAGCTCGACATATTGGTATTTGTTAATGGTGTGATGTCGAAAGATTATTATGGTATAATAAACATATATTGTGTAACGATGCACTACTTATATATACCAATATTTATTTATTTCCTGATATTTGACGACCTTCGGCAAGAGAGTGAATTAGTAGAATATCATATAGCGTATTATAATTTAGTATGCAAATATATGGAGTGTGACAGTTAACAGCTTCAAATATCTGGGACTGATGTTGCAAACCACTGCCAGGTCATTTAGAATACACATGAAATCCCGTGCAGCAGCTGCCACAAAAGCCATGTTTGACATCAAAGCAATATCCACACTGTCACTAAAAACGGCCATGGCCTTGTTCAACGCAAAAATAGTTCCCATTGCAACCTATGGAATAGACCTCATTTGGGAGAAGCTGAGTCTAAGAGATCTAATAACTTTGGAAGCAGTCAAATCACAGTTCTTGAAAGCCGCCCTAGGTGTCTCAAAACAAACAAATTCGAGGCTAGCATATGAATTCGCCAAGGAATCCTCCTTCACAGAAGAACTGCGTATGAGGCTACCATCCACAGACAGCTCAGATAAACTACTTGAGGAAAGGGAGAAGAAGAGACAAGAGATATGGCTGGACTTTTATACTACAGAAGCCATGACAAACAGATCCTGGACCAACACCAATCAAGAACTCCGACACCTGGTGAATTCAATAGCAGTGCATGGATACAACCACAAGATATGCAAGACCAAGTGTTTCCACGATCCCGGGAACAACTGTGCGAGAAAACATGCTACCGTTACCATGTAACCTGCAAAAAACGAGGGATAATATAACAAACTATGTGAATCAAATTAATGACAAAACTTATGTAACATATATTTTCTGCACAACCTGTGGGCATTTATTCTATTATAAATATATGGAGGTTTTAGACTCCATTTGGATTACAAACATATGTTCAAAATCCACATTCGGCATATCTTTTAAAAATAAAATGCTGCGATAACACTATTATATCCTTTTTTTAAGTCGCCAAGATTGTCTCACAGAATCAAGTTAATACTTTATCCGCAGCATGTAGTTACCTTGCTGTGTGTCACAAAATTAAAAAGTTAAAATAATTCAAAATAAATGTCTCAAAATTATATTTTAGGCCCCACGATACACGAGGATCTTTGAGCTTCCAAAAAAATCTTCACAACACGAGTAATATTCATGAATTAAATCGCAAAAGAAATTGTTTACGATTTGCTCTACAGAAACACTTGCAATATCTTATTTGGATGCGTGCATTTTATTTGTGGTATTTGTAGATTTGATCGTGGTACGGAACAATTAATTATCATAACATCTTCTACGGAATAGGAGATCAGTCCTTTCCACATCTCTTCTTTTTAAAATACCACACGCATCTTACGTATCACATACGAGTATTTTCGTTACACATTCGGATATACTTAATTTAGGCAGTAGATCTCATCAGCAGATTTTCCTCTATATTTGTCCTCTTCACATTGTGTATTAATATATTTAGCAGTTTCACTTGACAGACATGGGCTTCCTTTACGTCTTGTGTGAGAGAGAATGTCAAAAACTAGATGAAGAATTATTCAAATAAAACTAACACAAACACCTCACTAATAGTATTATTTTAGCAAGTGTTAAATTATTTTATTTTCGCTTCTTCTTCGGCTTTCCCCCACTGATAGGTTTGCCGTCTTCAGTTTCCATTTATCTCTACCATTCCAATCTCCCTCTTCCAAATTCCTATCATCCATTATGGTTTTAACGTACGTTTTCCATTTACATCTTGGTCTGCCACGTTTGTTTCTTCCAGGGAGTGACCATTGATATATATTTTTTTTGCCATCTTTCATTTTCCGTTCTTTGTACATGGCCATACCATTTAAGCGTTTGATTTTCAATCCTCTTAACAACAGATGTGATGACATTCATTTCTTCATTTCTTTCCAAAGGAATTCATTTCTTACTTTATCCTGTCTTGTTTTTTGGAGGCCTCTTCTAAAATAGTCAAATTTAACTGTTCTAATTTTATTCTTTTGTAATTCCGTCAATGACCAAGTTTCACTTCCATATGACAAAATATTCTTCATTATGCTCTTATAAATTTTCATTTTAGTTTCCTTTGCAATATTTGTGTTCCAAATTATTCCATGTAATGTTTTAGTTGCATTTTTTGCCATTGCAATTTTAGTCTGTACATCTCTTCCACAGGTACCTAAACTTGTAATTATTGACCCAATATATTTAAAATATTCACATTTTTTTTATTTTCCCTGTTATTTTATTTTAATACTGTTAAGATCGATTAATGTTCTAAGCCAAATTTTTAAGTATCACCTGTAGATTAGCAGGCTGCTACTCTTTGTTGGTTTTCCTTATATTTCGTGTATATTTGATAGGGGTTTAATTAAAATTTACATTATTTAATAAAACAACCAAAATGATTAAAATAGTCCTTAATAATAAACCAAGAGAACGAGTGATTTTTTATTTAATATTTACTCTGCACGCTGTCATATGTAAACGATTTTGATGAAAATAAATAGGGACACTAAATGGAAGGCACAGTTGTGACGTTTTACACAATGATGGCCTTACCAACATTGGTATAGCGCTCAAAAGAATTTGGAACCTAACTAAACAAAATAAAAATAATATAAGCCGCAGAAATGAAATTGTTGAGGTCGTTTGGCGGGAATAAACTGTTAGACCATAAACAAACAAAACACACATTAGACGGGAATTGAACATTCTAAATGTGACAGACTTAACTCAGTAAAATACATAGATGGCATCAACATATGGAGAGAATGTCATCAAACCGACACTAATGATATTTATTGTACAACCATAGATCGATATGACAACGAAATGTGGGACGGCCGAAACGACGATGCAGTCAAGATTTCAGATTGGGACGGGACAGGCTAGATGGCCTAACCCATAATTATAACTTTATTATAGCCACTTACTTACTTACTCACTGGTACTATCGAAGCCGTAGGTTCATGGCCGCGCGGATATAAGCTCTCCATACATCCCTATCCTGAGCTAATGCTTTCCAATCTTTTATTATAGCCACTGCTCTTATTATTGCCAGTTTTACCAAATTTTAATTTAGTACCTAATACTAAAGTGTATTGTAATTGTTTAATTTTAATGTAACTTGTGGTTGTTCTAGTCCACCACTGTGGTCTCGAGGTAGCGTGCTGCCTTTTCATACAGCGGGTCCGGGTTCGATCCCCGGTCGGGGCAGTTTTTCTGGGTGAGGTTTTTATCGGGGGTTTTCCTCACCTGTAAGACAAATGTCAGGAAAACTTTAAGGCCCAAAGGTTCCCCAAAATCATATGGCCATCATCATCATCCTTATCATTATCGTCATCATTATCGTCATCATTATCGTCATCATCATCATCATCATCCTTATCATTATCATCCTTATCATCACCATCCTTATCATCACCATCCTTCACCGGTGTGGAAAGCAATGTGAAGCTACCACACCTACAATTCCCTAGTAAAGCTGCAAAGTATAGCATGAAAATGCTATTATTGCAGTGAAAGATCTGCCATCGGGCAGAATTTCTATGGATGGATGGTTGTTCTAGTTTACTATCAGATTAAGTAAATAAAATATGGAAATTTATTGATTCTTCTTTGGTTTCTTTTAGATAAAAATCCTTTCACTTCTCTTACATCACTTCCCAATGAAAAATCTACTCGTACGTGTGTTATTTCGGGCTTGTCCTAAGTTTCTATCGACACGAGCCCCATGTTGTATGTGTTTCAAGATAAGTTGGTAGTGTTTTTAACAGCTTGTGTCATTCAATGCTAGGGCTAAAAGGGCGAACAATATTCCTCAGAGGCCACTTATTTTAGGCTTGAGGTTTTATTACGTGCAGTAAATCTACAACACGTGACTGCTTTATTTTCCTTCCGTATGACGTCAGACTAAGGCTCTTTACGACCTAAAACATACACATTAGGGTGGGCCGAAAAAACTCATTTATTTATTTCGAAGCTGTAATAGCGCGGAAAAGTTGCGAATTATATAGACAAAAAAAATATATCAAAATCGGTTGACATCTTCCGGTCGCGCAAGGGCTCTAAAGTTTGACAAAATATGAGAGAGACTTCATTTTTGAGATTATTTGTTTAATTTTTTAATTAGATGTTTTTGTAAAGTAATAGTTTGTATAGAGCCTACAAACATTGTTTTTTAATTTGGTTTAGATCAGTTGATATCTTCCGGTCGCGCATAAGCTCCAAAATTTGCCAGAATAATGAACAAGTTATATTTTTTACGCATTTTTGGTATTTGATAAATAACTTCCATAGTATTGATTGTCAGATCCTACACATAGACATAAACGTGCTTAGCAAAGATCAGCAATACCTACTTCATATAAAAAAAGAAATAATTGCAAAAATGAAGGTTTTTTTTTTTCATATTTTGCCAAACTTCAGAGCCTTTGCGCGACCGGAAGATGTCAACCGATTTATATATTTTTTTCTTTTTTTTAGCTATATAATTCGCAACGTTTCCGCGCTATTACAACTTCGAAATAAAAAAAATGAGTTTTTTCGGCCCACCCTAATACACATTGATCCCGGAGAGCCTGGTAACCACAAATCCACAGGGACCGGCTCCCAGTTTCAAACCCGATCCAATTGTATTTTTCAGAAGAACGTTAACATGTGATCATGTGTCGTACGTGTGAGGTGTTAAAGCAACTTCAAATCTGAAATTATAGTCATATGAGCAAAAGTTCCTACTCTTTCACCCAAGCTTCGAGTCGCGATCCTAACAGAATTAAAAAAAAGTAATTAAATACATTATTACCAATTTTCATTATGCGAATTTATATTTTTTCTGAGAGTGAATTAGCTATGTAATCGCATAGGCCTGCTGTTACACTAGCTGTTCCAATTACAGCTCAGTTACCTCTCTACCTCGAGCCCAGAATATCAATTTTCTCCGATCATCAATCTTCTGGACGACACAAACTTGTCAAATTGTCATTTTTATCGAATAAATGGAAGTATTAACACCTTTCAAATGAATGACATTTGTTCCTGAATACAGAGAATAGATGTGATCATGTCAAAATATTTTTTTTTCGAAAATAATAGATTGGTGCCATCTTTCCTTCAAATAATCACGAATTCCCCTAAAGTGTTTTTTATCTAAAATGAACAATTACGGCATTATTAATTTTAAAATATTATTTGAAAAATTTCAATTCAACCACTCTATATAGATCTAGATGTATTTGTTATTCATTTTGTCAGATTGTGGCGTATTGTACTTTAAGCGATGCATATAAATGAACACAACAACAACATTAATGAAATGATTGGAAAGATAATAGGGCCTCTCAGAATCCCAAAACTTAACTTTAATTTAAAAAATGAAAATTGAACCGAGTTGTTTTAAACAAAGAAGAAACGCTTTTATGATAATTTTAATTTCTTGAAATTAGTTTATATTTGGTAAGTCATATTGCCATTATATTTATTTATTTATTTATCTACTGTAATTTACAATTTGAATCAATGAATAATTTGTCAAAATTTTTTATCCACATTTTGGATTACATTTTAAACAAAGGTCTGTGCGAGTTTAGTAGTGCTCACAGGGTAATGTCCCTGGTTATTGTTCATCTGACCTTAATTTAGTTAAACTGCTATAAATATATAAAGTAGTTGTAACTTATTTTCGAGTGCGATTTTCTTAGAACACCGTGTTTCCATTATGTCTTCATATGGTTTGACTATTGACTGAAATTCGAAGAGATGAAATCGACTATCAAGAAAATGTAAACTCAGAAGTATGGTTCATGGACAGACCAATGTCTCTTCCAATAAGCTCGCTACAAAATGAACTTAAAAGCAGTGTCAGGTGTGAGGTGAAAATACACGAACCAGAAAATTACATTTTCTCTATGTATAGCTGAAATGTAGCATCTTCAGATAGGCCTAACAACCCACTTGAAGAGTAAATCTTAAAGTCTCATAGAACCATTCAGGAATGTATACGTGAGACAAAAATGAAATATAGGCTAATGGACGTCAAAAAATTATTAAAAAACTGGAAAAAAAGAGAGTTAGAACGCTCAGAGAGATAGAAGCAATAATAAAGGACTAATTAAAACAGTTCAAATTTTTTCCAAGAAGAAAAAGAGATCTCGGTAGACCAAAAACACAATGGAAAGAAGACTGATTCATGTTATAATGGATCATGCCCTGTATTATGATAAATAGACAATGAGCCTAATTAAAATAATAATAAAAAAATATTTTCTGACTCCTAATTAAATGTACTGTAGGCTGAAAGTGCCGCAGAGCAATAAGTGAATAGTAATATTGGTTTTGCACGATACCTAATAGTGAATTATTTATTTTAATATTGTTCATAGAGAAGTACATCAATTTTTAATTATTTCTAAGATTATGTTAAAAATTCCTATGACTATTTAACTCATGCCCCAAATGGGAGTCAATGACCAATCACATTTCAATTAATTTTATTTCACAACCAATCACAGTCGTGTTTCACCTCCATATTTATCTACTTCTGTTTATCATATTAAAGGGAGCTCCTCCTTTTTAACATTCTGAAAAGGTTAGAGCATTTTTTGCAGTGACTGACTCTCGAACCAATACGTTGAATATAGCAAATAATGAAAAGATTCCTTCGAACTACACATTTGATAATTGTGTGTTCAATAATTATGTTTTTAAATAATGATTAATAACCTATAATGTTCGTTATAATATACAATTTGATGTGTTTCATTTTTTCTCTACTAGGGTGCATTCTTACGATATTGCTATCCTATTTGGAAATAAATAATATGATCTAGTTGCAGTGGATGAACAAAAGCATAATTAAATATTTCTAATTTGTTTTCAAACATCGCCCTTTATATTAAATATATAAATATTTTAAAATAACTGTATTTAAATAATGATTTGTGAGTAAACAACTTAATTTTATTCGTTAAATAGTCCTAACAAATGCCACTCTTGTTTTGCATATCCTCTAGATAAATTTACTCGTAACTTCGTAACTCATGAATTTATCGATAATTTGGAAATCACTCCTGGTATTACTTATTAAGATTTTGTAGAATTGCTTATGACAAAAATATTGTAAACGTTTGTTTTCTCCGGAATAGTTAGTTGTGAAGTTTATTCTGTAGAATTGTTAATGATGATGATGATTATCTTAAGTTGGAGTCGGAACATAATGGAACATAAAGACGCTCTCTTGAAAGACTGAATGTTTGTGATATGTCGGTCAGAGTTACGATGTGAGCAAAGAAAGAAGCGCGAAAAGACAACAGCTTCGTAAAACGATACACAATAAAAGTGTGTAATCGTGAGAAGTTGAGAAACATTAAGCAGCTGGAAGCAGTTGTATTGTTCTATGGTGAACATTTCACAACTTGTGAGAAACTGTTGGAGTATTTGGAGAAAATATGTTTTAACTTCACCTCGAAAGCGACACCATTTACATTGGGTATTGAAGATATTAAGTGCAAAACACAAAAGGGCCATATACAATGGTTTGGTTCAAAGTATGTTTTAAACAGATAGGCCTAGCCATAAAGTTAGAAGCTAAGCACTGCTATATGTGCGCATACGCAAACACAATAGGATAAATAAATTCCCAAAAAAATCCCAGTTAATTACTTAACACATTACAATATAAATGAAAAATTAGAAAAGTAAGTAATTAATATAATTAAATTTATATATAATTAAATGAAAATAACTCGTGCAATATTTATTCTCCCTTACATACATGAGCTAGCTTTGTAGCAGGAATTAATAGACTCTAAGTACTAAAATGCAATTATACGATTAATAGTAATAACTGGAAGGCGCACAAATGTGCAAATGGGTCTATTGCCAACATAGGAACCCCAAACGAATGGTACGTACCCCTCTACGGTGCAATGAATAATATGTGAATTTGGAGTGGGGATGGTGACTTTATGGGAGGAGTCATCACCCTTATAAGGCGAGGATGCGTGTGAAAATACGTTCTACAAGAAACAAGTCCTACAGCAACCGTCCGTGACCTTTAGTAAATTTTAACATCTTAAGTATTTTAAAATCCAAGATGAATAGTAACTCAGAAGTTTAAGTGATATTAAATACACGTGGACTTAAGTAAAATCATCAACTCCACTCCAAATTAGTGAGCTATAAAACATTGTAATTCTATAATTCTATATGAAAAATTATTCAATAAACTGGAATAATAAGTTTGTAATCCCTGAGTTATCATATTCTACCCTGAGCGAACCGGCACAGCTTCCATCGAGGAAGCGTATGTAACGAATCAGCAACTGAAGATGTCTCCCGCAGCTGGAGACGAAACTTTTGGACGCAATACCAGCGACTGTGGATCACGGCTTTATAGCCCGGTAAATATGTATCAATGAGAAACAAATTCAATAATATAAAATTTAATAACTAAGGATTGCTAACATCATTCTATTCTATACTCTATAATGTTCTGCCTTAGGGCAGGTCCTTCACTGCAACCATAGCATTTTCATGCTATGTTTTGCAGCTTTACTAGGGAATTATAAGTGTGGTAGCTTCCCATTGATTTCCATACAGGGGATGATGAAGATTGTAATGATTATGATGGCCAGATGATTTTCGGGAACCTTTTGGGCCTCAAAACTTTCTGACATTTGTCTTACAGGCGAGGAAAAAAAACGGCAAAAAACCTCACCCAGGAAGATTGTCTCGACCGGAAATCGAACCCGGGCCCTCCGTGTAACCACAGCCAAAATGTATTAACAGACGAATAATTTACATCTTTATTTTTAGAATACTATGTGAAAATTGTAATCAAGCAGAGGAGAATACAACATTAATAAATGACCCTATGGGTATTCCGGGTAATGTCAGGTCGAGAGATAAAGCCCCTATTTTCGAAAGTCTGTCATATGCGTGGGTTAGGAACTACCCTGCTATCACATGGACAAGTAAAATTAAATTTAACTAAATGGGTGAAATGAGTACAGCGAAGTTAGGGATAAAGTTTGTCGCTGGGAAAACAGAACAAACCTCGCGAAAAAGCTGTCTTTTCTCTGTTCCGTCCACCAATAATACCGCAAGGACGGATCGAAACGACAAGTCGGGTCCCTGCATGCGAGTCTCTGATCACTTGCGCCCGAAAAATAATCATTAACAAAAGATAAAGAATCAGTGAAATTAAAAAAAAAGTACAACTGGATTTTGCCTCAATATAAAGAATTTAATAAATTAAAAAAAGTCAAGTTTTGGTAATTTTAGGTAAAATATTTTATTTCATTGAAACCGACAAATATTAGACATTTCAAAAAATGCGATTAGGAACGAGACGTAGTAAATATTACGATTAATAATATTATGAAACTTGTACTTATTTAGGAGCACTTATAGAAACTCAATAAAACACGCTTGATAGAGTTTTCGTTGCACCTCTATGAATTTCGTTGGGAATATGAATAAAACATATTTTATATCCCTGAAATCGTGGCCAACCTTTGCACAATTCCTATATTTACCAAACATTTTATCTTGAGTCACTTCAGTACACACAGCACCAGTTGGTCTCCGATAAATGCTATTTTGAGAGTGTACTGTAATGCTATAAAATGTTTTCATAAGTAATGCCACGAGTGACTTCCAAATTATCGATATATTCACGATTCACGAAGTGAGGAGTGAGTTTATTTAGAGAATTTGGAAATCAAGAGTGGCATTTGTTAGAACTATTTAACGAATAGAATTAAGCTGTTTACTCACAAATCATTATTTAACTATAGTTATTTTAAAATATTTATATATTTAATGTAAATGGCGATGTTTGAAAACAAATGAGAAACGATTGATACGCTTCAATTGCTTCTTTTGTTCATCACTGCAACCAGATCATATTATTTTTTGCCAAAGGATCGCAATATTGTAAGAATGCACCCTAGTGGAAAAATTTATAACCAACATTATAGGTATTAATTGATTTCTGATGTCCTAAGATGTAAATATGTCAATTATATTTTTCTGCAACGTTATTTCCTGGAAAATAATTTGTTTAAGAAAGTGCAAACAGTGGTTTCCCTTTTTTGTGGTATAATCAATTGCTACAAATGTTGGCATGCGCTATATGTTGACATTCTTGCACTATATATATATAATGTGGTAGCCGTATTTCTTAGAGAGTCAGTCATTGCAAAATAATGCTATGACCTATTCAGAATGTTAAAAAGGAGGAGCTTTCTTTAATATGATAGACTTAACTTGATAAATTCGAGGCGAAACACAACTATGATTGGTTGTAAATAAAAAATCATTGAAATGTGATTGGTCATTGACTCCCATTTGGGGCATGAGTTAAATATTCTTCGTAAACACAGACAGAAATATAATGTAACATTGTGCCGTCTATTAATGGCTTAGTGAAACTTAGTACATAATATAATAGTGTACTATCGTCAACTAAAATAAATAAATAAAATCCATGGCGCGAGAAGCCTACATGGTCCTCGGGCAACAACTGGCTGCTGGCATCACATCCACACGTGTTAATCACAAATATGGTCGATTATCTAGCCAGTATAAGAATAAAAAATGGTTAGCATGTAGGGTCCACTTAATATTATAGGTGGTTTCACAATCTGGAGCCGAAACTTATTGTAGCTACTCCAATTCTCATGATGCTGGATGGGCACTGGTTCCATCCACATTGGTCTCTAAATTCCATGAGAAAATTTATTCCCTCATGATGCCGTAAACCGCTCGGCTACGATACAGAGACATTAAAATTCGTTGGGAATATAATGTACAGAAACTTATGATGTACATTGACAACAATGTCGTTTACATTTTTATGATTTGCGGTACCTCTGAGCGAACTGTTCTCCGATTATTTTTTATTTAATTTCAGGACTGTTTCTGTTATTTACACAGGTATCCTTAACCAAAATATACAATTTTTTCTTCCGCACTTCCTGTTCTTGTGTGTCTGCTTCTATCATATTTCTCTACTTCATGATATCTTTAATTCCCTTTATAGACGTTGGCTTTGGTCTACCACGTTTCCCTTTTCCACTAGGTATCCATTTCAATACTTCTTTGTTTGTTTCTGTGTCCCTTCTTCTCATTATATGTCCATACCATCTTAATTGTATTTCTTCAATCTCTCGTACAATATCCTTTTCTAAATTCATTATTTCTCTTGTATTATTTTTTTTTATTTTATGTAATTTTGATATTCTTGCCGATCTTCTTAAAACGTCAATTCCTGTGACTAATAATTTATTTCTGTACGCCATAGCGTAGTGGTTAAGACATTGCGCTACAAGCCGGAAGGCCGAGGATTTTTAAACTGACTCAGACCTTCTGGCGGCACTATGGCCCTGGGGTCGACTCAGTCTCTAACAGAAATGAGTACCAGACGCTTGTTCTGGGGGTAATGGCGGCCGTCACGCAGGGCTGACAACCCGGCTGACATCAAGTGCCGATTATCTATAAAAAGTGGGAGCCTTAACCTCCTACTACCCCAAGGGCCTCCTGAGGCCTGTAGTGGGATCACTTTACTTTACTATTTTTACTTCAACGTCCATGTTTCCGCACCATATAATAAAATGCTCTTCACAATTGTGTTACATATTAATAATTTAGTCTTCTTGATTATATGCTTAATCCATAAAATATAATTTAATATGCCAATAACTTTTTCCGATAAAATTGATATAATTAAAATGAGCTCTTGTGAAAAATGGGACGTGTTACCCTTTCTGATCCGTTAGAGAAGCTAGGGGTCAAACATGAGCTTGAATGCCATGAAATGAGCTTAGGGATCCCAAAAAACTGTGGGTTAAACACTAATCACGGTAAGTTAAGTTATTTTTCACTCCGGGAACTCGAGGTGAAACATGACATCCATATTGTCAGCCATCAGCTTGGCGACTAAAAAAAATTACATTAGACACTAATCTACGTCATTTTGCAATCCTTCTTATCCCCCCCCCAGGTGTGCAAGAGGTCAAACTTGGGATTTTATGACAACTGCACTGTTACTAATCAGTTTAGCGACCCCGAAAACTATGAATTTGACACTAATCTCAGGCATGCTTGTCATTTTATTTTTCACCCCTTAATTCCTTAACCCTTAACATGAGCTCTCTATACATCGCTAAAATTTTTCAATCATTCCCTATATAATCTAATTCACTCGAATTATGGTTAATGTTACTCTATTTTCCCACTTGATTCTTGGTCTACCTACTGGACGGTATTCTTCTGATTTTCCTACAAGTAGTGTCCATACCCCTCTTTCATTCCCCATTCCTGCCACATGCTCTGAACTTCGCAGTCTATGAGACTTATCTGTTCTTAATGCATTTATTTCCCCGTAAATATCATGTAGCTCATTATTACACGGTCTTCTCCATTCGCCTGTCTGTTAATCTCTCTTTAGACCAAAATCTATCCTAAGAACATTATTCTCAAATATTCGTAATATGTTTTCCTCCCTTAAAATAAATACATGTAGGATTTACTGAAATCTTGTAATGCTGGTACTGTAATATGTAATGCGGAGTGGTGAAAATGTATAATAAAAATAATCTCAGTCCCATACAGAGCAACAGAAAAAAGAAAGGAAATAAACATAGCAACACCGTTATAACGTGAAAGAAACAATCAATTAGTCATCATCATCAACGTATTCATTAAATTTGACATTAATGCTTAAGCCTTGTGCATAATTACCACCATCATCACCTATCATAATCATTGGGGCAGCGTAACTCCGCCTTCCAGGCGCCCCAACCTCAGAACTGTTACAATAATGCCATGCCAGGAGAGAATCCCAGAATGTCGAAATGTTGGCATGGAAAAAAATTAAAGATAGTTCATTTCTTTCCTCGAAGGATAATTTATATTATATTAGTGAACACTAGTGAACTAGTGTTTCGTGTGTCTCTAATGAGAATTATTTCATTTTTATATTCTAAACGAGAAGGGACATATTTGCCTGTTACATTTTTTATCGCCTCGGTTGTTGTAAAAATACACATATATATATATATATATATATATATCTGTAAACACGCACACGCACACACACACACACACACACACACACACACATATATATATATATATATACACGAATCCCGACTCAAGCATTCATTTTTCTTTTCATATCACATTTGCCTTCATTGCCAAATGTCACAAATATATTTATAATATCTATATATAAAAGCGTTACTGCTATAAAGTAAATATTCTCTTTAAAAATTTGCTTAACTGTTACGTTAGCCGCGAGAAGGCAGTTGGAACAATTTCAGCTACCTCTGGTGTGAATTGAGAATACTACATGTATAAGAAAATTATATGCTTGTATTGGAATTCTTGAGTAGCTCAGTTGGTTAGAGCGCTAAAGGTACAGATTTTAGAGACTCGAGTTCGAATCCCGACTCAAGCATTCATTTTTCTTTTCATATCATATTTGCCTTCATTGCCAAATGTCAAAAATATATTTATAATATCTATATATAAAAGCGTTACTGCTATAAAGTAAATATTCTCTTTAAAAATTTGCTTAACTGTTACGTTAGCCGCGAGATGGCAGTTGGAACAATTTCAGCTACCTCTGGTGTGAATTGAGAATACTACATGTATAAGAAAATTGTATGCTTGTATTGGAATTCTTGAGTAGCTCAGTTGGTTAGAGCGCTAAAGGTACAGACTTTAGAGACTCGAGTTCGAATCCCGACTCAAGCATTCATTTTTCTTTTCATATCATATTTGCCTTCATTGCCAAATGTCAAAAATATATTTATAATATCTATCTATATATATATATATATATATATATATATATATATATATATATAGTGATGTGTATAGATGCCTGTAGGCAGTTGCGCATGAATAAAATATATTTTTAATTTATTTAAATAAATGCTTATTAACATATTCATTTAACTTTTATAAGATAAAATAAAATAAGTTAAAGTATACCTTCTTAGGTAAGATCCGTCGTCCTCAACTTATAAAATTTGTATTCTTTATGCCTGTAAGTTTTTCAGAACATCCGTTCCATCTTCAGCAGGTCTTTGTTCGCTACAATATCTAGCATGGTGGTAGATGCTGCTGGTCGTGACGTGGTGTTGTCGTGACTAAAGCTTCTTCCTGACGATATCGTATAGTGGGTTGTTTAGTCTGGGAGTGCTTTCATTTATTAAAAGCTTGTTGTCTATTTCCTTGATAATTTCCAGGTCTTCCAATATGTTGATTTTAGTTGGATTTCCCTCTTTGTGTACTATTGTAAGGGTGTCTTCTATTGAGTTCATTCTATGACCGGCGTTTATTATGTGCTTAGCGTAATTAGACTTTCCATATGCGTATACGAAATCGTTACGATGTTCTTTAAACCTTACGTTGAAGTTTATTTTCGTTCTACCTAGGCCTATATAGAACTTGTCACAGTCTTTGCATGTTAATTTATATACACCCTTGCCATTAAATTTATTGTTTTTTCTATTTTGTTACTTATTACATTCTTTAGTTTATTATTAGTTTTGTAGGCTATGTTTAAGTTTTTATTTATTTTTCTCAATGTTTTTGCCAATTTTATGGTTTCGTGGCCTGTGTAAGTTAGTGTAATCCATGTATTATTAATATCTGATTCTCTTTCCAGTTTCGTTATGTTATTTATATCGGTTTTCCTCTTTTGTTTTTTTGCAAGTTTATCTATAATTTTACTGTTGTATCCATTGTTTTAGCCACTTTTTTGATGTACCGTAATTCCTTATTGTAATTAATTTTGTTTAATGGCAGTTTTAGCAATCTACTAATTAGGCTTTTGAATGCGCTGATTTTTTATTGGTACGGATGTCTTGATTTGTTGTTAATTGTAAGCATATTAGTTGTTTTCTGTATATATCTATTTCAATTTTTTTTCATGATGTGTTCCGTATAGGTATTATTCAAAATTAAAATATAAAATTATGGAATATTTACCTGAAAGGTCCGTCTCCTCAACTTTATTAGTTATTTAACTCTAGCGCTTTTGGGACTTGTCCCATCATCGGCAGGATTCAAAACTGGTGTTTCACTGAAGATCTGGTAGAGGGGGTTACACGTACTGGGTTCGTTTTCGTTTTATCAGATGATCGATGTTGTGAGCTGCTTTCAAAATTTCCATCTCCTCGAGTATGTTTATCTTCGCTGGATTATTTTCTCTGTGCATTACTGTTAGGGTGTTTTCAATATTTAACATGCAATGTCCTTCATGGATAACGTGTTTTGCATAGCTTGATTTTCCTTCTGCGTGGATAAAGTCTCGAAAATGTTCTTTAAATCTGATGTTAAAACTTCTGTTTGTTCTTCCTATATAAAATTTGTTGCAGTCCTTACATGTCAGTTTATATACTCCTTTGCTGTTGAAAATGTTATTTTCTTCAATGTTATTGTTTATTATGTTGTTTAATTTGTTATTAGTTCTGTATGCTATTTTTACATTTTTACCGGCTTTCTTTAGTGCATTGGCTAATTTTGTCGTTTCGTTTCCTGTGTATGTAAGTGTTATCCATGATTTCTTGTTGTTATCAGATTCTCTTTCAAGTTTAGTATGTTAGATATATTGTTCTTTCTTTTTTGTTTATGTACGAGTTTATTTATAATTTCTTCATTATAGCCATTGGTTTTTGCCATATATTTAATGTAGTTGAGTTCTTGAATATAATTGTCTTTGCTTAATGGGAGTTATACCATTCTGTTGATTAAGCTGTTAAATGTATTTATTTTTTTTAAAAGGGTGTGTAGATTTTTTGTTTATGACAAGAGCATTGTTTGTAGGTTTCCGGTAGATGCCGATTTCTAGTTTATGGTTGCATAGATTTTTTTATAGATAAATCTAAGTAGTTTAAACTATTATTAACTTATATTTCCTCGGTGAAGGTGATATTTTCATGCACGTTATTTAAGTCTTGTAATATTTCTTTTTATTTTCTATTTTCATTGGCGTGTATTACTGGTACGTCATCGACATATTGTACTATCAGTTTTATGTTAAATTTGCGATTTAGTTCCTCAAAATATTTATTTTCCAGTTCTTGTAGGAAGGTTTCGGTCATTATTCCGGATGTAGGACTCTCCATCGGGATCCCGTCTTCTTGAGTAAAAAGTTCGTTGTTAAATTGGAAGTAATTTTGTTTTATTGTTGTTGTTAATTTATTTAACTTATTTATGTGGTTTTCTTCAGGTTTACTGTATGTTAGGTTTGTCTTATTATGTTTGCCGTTTCATTTATCGGGGTATTTGTGTAAAGGTTTTTTATGTCGAATGAAGTCATTTTAGTGTTTCTATTGATTTCTAAATGATGTAGTTTGTCTGCTAGTTCAAATGAGTTCTTAATTGTACAAGGATTTTCTAGTTTGACAATATTTTTCATTTTCTGAGCTACTAATTTAGAAATTTTATAGTCAGGAGCATTCATGCAATTAACAACTGGTCTTATGGGAATGTTGTCTTTATGAATTTTTGGGAGAGCTTTCATTACTGGTGGTGAGGGAGTATTATTTATCGATTTGCTGTTTTTGTATTTATTATGTTCGTTACTGATTGTGTTGGTGACTAGAGGGCACGATTTTAATGCTTCCTTTATTTGTCTGCTATACTTTCCTGTGGGGTCCTTTTCAATTTTTTTTAAATTATTTTTTTATAAATTGTTTGATTTTATTGATGTATTCTTCCTTTTCCATAATAACTATTGTATTGCACTTGTCGGCTTTTGTGTGTATTGTATTATTGCTCCTAAATTTTGCTTTTATTTTAGAGATGTTCTTAAGAGTTTGTTTATCTTTAATGTTTATCGTTAGTGGAGTTTCTTTTATGACTTTAGCTGCTTCGTATCTAACAATCTTTGTTATTAATATCAAGTTTATTTATTGTAATTTCACTTTCAGTAATTAAATTTTGTTGTGCTCTTTTTACATTGTGTGTAGGGAAATTGTGTAGTAAATCTGTTTCCTGTTTATTGAATTTTATTTTTGTAAGGTTTGCAATCATTTTATCTCAAAATTGTGTGATTTGTTATGTTTTAACTTTGTATTGTGTTGCATGGCTTTTAACTTCTTGTTTATTGTAATTATAATTTTTAATATTAATGTTAAAAAAACAATGTTAGAATTGGATTATAGATCATTATACTGTACATTGTATGTACGAGGTAACATTTCATCCCAAAATGCATTAACAAGAAAAAATGTATTAATCCCTGGATAAAGTACAAAATTGTATTGTAGACAACGGGATCATGTGTTCTGAAGTACTTAGAAAGCGTACGATGAACTCGTGGAAAGTTACGCGTTGAATTGATTTAGAGTGGTGGTAAATACGAGAATACTGGAGAACTGTTTTATGAGCTTCGACCCCAGCAATTAAACAGCTTTATTGCTCCAATCTACAGTATATACCAATGTTATACATTTTCAATGGTTTTAATCTAATTTCATGAAATTTACAATGGAACAACAAACACAAAATTATATCTTAGAATTTCTGCAAACGATATTCTTGTAAATTGTAAAAATAAACACAGTAAAACGAGATCCATCCATGACGTAAAAAAACTAGTGAATTTACATTTTTTATGGGTAAAATGACGTCTATGTGAGAGCATTTAGTGAAATTATTTACCAGGTACTTAAACAATTGAATCGCTCTTGCTGTAGTCCATGTATTTTCATTATTCAGGTCAACCTCATACTGGAGTGTCGATGCCTTCCCCTCATATGTCTCCAAACTTAGTGCAGGATTTCATGATGCAATTATAGATAATCTCAATCCACGCAACTCCTCATACCACACAACTCGTCACTGGATTCAATGTGGACAACTGAGCAGTGACCTTTATGCGGACTACAGAATTCAACATCACTTACTTTTAAGAGGACAAAAATACCCTTTTGAGTGAATATCGAAGAAGGAAAATGGCAAAAATTATTACTTGTACTTTATTATTTACGAGGTAAATTTATTACATAGACTACTAATCATAACACGAATGATTATTTATTTTACAATTAAATGTGGATTTTGAAAATGCTCCCCACTTTGTTTTGCGCAACTTTTGATATGATGTCAGGATAAATTAATAAGCGTGAAAGTAACATGGATAGTTTAACATATATCTAAATTGTTATAAATAAAGACATTAATATTAAGAAGAGAAAAATATAGAGCAAATTATCAACTGTTATTCATATTCCACTTATTCAGAAATCCAAGTAAATGTTATGCAACAATTTCGTTTATTTGATAAAAATCGAAGATATAAAACAAAAAAGAATATAAAAGAATAAGTAACAAACTAATAATTGATTTAGACTTTAATGAAAGGAACTATACGTTCTAGTGCTTCCCCTATTGCTCGCAAGATATGCTTCTAACCCGGAGAACCTGCGACCAATCAGTTTCACACACACACACACACACACACACACACACACACACACACACACACACACACACACACACACACACACACACACACACACACACACACACACACCACACACACACACACACACACACACACACACATATATATATTATATATATATGTGTGTGTGTGTGTGTGTGCTGGCAAAATTTTGGGCTAAAATATGCAAAAATAATTCTCGGAAAAGTATATTTTACCACATCACGAATTTGTATTTAAACAATTAGGATTAGTACTCTGCTGTAGCTTTCTAGACTAATTGACCACATTTTCATGGGTTTTGACAAGAAAAATAATATCATGGCGGTATTCATTGATATTAAGAAAACTGGACTTATTTATAAATTAATAAAATTTGATACCTCAGCTCCATCAATTAAAATTACAACTAAATACCTCATTAATCGACAATTAGGTGTGTTGGTTAGAGTATAAACCTGACTGCAGTTCCACAAGGTACAATCCTCTCCCCCTGACTGCATCTCTTGCAGACGACACCTGTCTGTCCTTTTAATTCGCTTTTAGAGCCCTTTCTGGACGAATCCATATTTCCCAAAACACACTTAATATTATTCGCATCGGATTCCGAATATGGGATATTAAAAGTAACGATTCCAAAACGGATACGATCCTGTTCACCGAATCATCCAACCGGTCTAAATAATTTTGGTAACTCACAATCTCCGTCTGGATACTTTGTGTCAAGTAACTTGGTTTCCACTTGGATTCCAAGCGTACGTTTAAATTTCACATTCGGCGTCTTCAACACAAAGAAAATACTTCAAAATAATTTTTATATCAATTTATGAAATAGAATACATTTTCTCTTGGATCAAGTTTACGCTTTATAACGCTGTGATCCGCAGCATGCTCTGTGTAGGGCTGCGAGGCGTGGAGTACCTAGTTGCGTGGAGTACCTAGTTGCGTGGAGTACCAGGTTGCGTGTCACAAAAAGTAATACAATTCATACAATTAAACATCTCAAAATTATATTTTCGGCCCCACGATACCTGGGGATCAGGGTGTTTCACGGCGTAGCGCAGATTTCTTATATTGCAACTGTCATCGAACGTCATATTGCCTTCATGTTTCAATTCATCTCTCATCATTCTAACGATATAGTACGAGAACCTGTCACAGCGGCGCGGCGTGCTGTCTTTAGAAAATTGTTCACTAGATTCCACGCACACTGAAGAACCCAACATAAAGAGATGTGCAAAAGTCCTTTCCTGGAGTATCGTAAGTCATTCTGTACTATCGTAGCTCTGTTCGTCGGCAGTGTGGTTCATGAGGCCCTGCTTCAGGATGATCTCTCTCTAATGCAGGCGTGCTCACGCAGGCAGGAAATCGGGCGAGCCCAGTTTGAGGCAGACAGGCACCGCGAGTGGCGTGTCTCAACTGCAGATGAGTGGGATTCAGTGGCGTCAGGTTAATACTTTTCATTATTAACAATGTATTTTCATTAAATACAAAAATGCATGCATTGTTATTTTTCATTTATGTAGGCTATATTGTGATGTCGTTCAACATCGGGGATAAGGTGTAGGCTACTTACCGTCGCACATAAATTCTTCTAAGTTCTATAGAATCCCAGTGCGCATGCGCTAGTGCTCCATGTAATCCCAGAAAGACAAATGCAACCTCCAGCAGTTGGCGGTATATGTATGTGAAATCAGTATGACCAAAATTGACACAAAATTCCCAGAACTTGTCTAAAAATGTATAATTAACACGAAATGAACTAGTGGAAATATGATTTTACGTGGTAACCGTCCGACATTTTGAATTTTTCATAGAATAACAGATATGAAGAGGCAATTTATTTTACGTATCAAATCACATTTAAAAAGCAAGGAACCTAAAAGCTAACCAAACCTAAATCAATTACTGTAACACAAATCAATTAATCTAACGTCGGTGAAATCCAGGGAACGTGGAAGTGATGTTGGCAACATCTGGAGTATTTTAGGTTGTTCATGGTGGCAACGTTGCAAAATGTTTTAAACGTGTTTAAAAGAGTTTACTGCATCAGTGGCATAAGAAATAAAATTGAAAATTTTGTGCGACGGTTTGTACACCACACCCAACATAGGTACTAAGGTCTTCTAAATGGTGTGCAATTGTATAAGGAGACAGACAAATTGCGTTAAATTGTAGTTTTCGTAGAGGACATACGGATTCACTGCCAATATCGAAGCACTCTTTCGCAAATGGCTCAGTCGAGAATGGTCGAAGTTCCTTAGCAATTAAGTGAGCAATAAAGCCCCACTACACCGTCGTTTGTAGCTCCAAATGTCTAAAAATAAAATTATACAGTAAACCCCAATAATATTAATAGTTGATGTCAAGTGTATTAAAGTAAAAGAGCTCACCTTCGACGGTTCCTTTTAAATACGCCAGTAATTGTAAACGCTCGTATCCCAGAGCACTCTTATACATGTCAGCATATTTTGAATCGTAGCGTCGCCCAACATTATATTGTTTTGCTATAACAGAATTTAGTATGTCCTTTAATTGCACAAAAAAACCACTCTCCTTCCCATTGGACTTCTTATCGCACATTATTTGCACAAGAACTTAAATCTCTTCTCCGCCGCATCCACTTTCAAGGCACCAGTCGTTAGTGCACGAGACGTCAGGTTTGTTTACGAAGCTAATACTGACAAGATGCCCCGGGCGCTCGCTAGGTATGAGCAAGCCTGACCTCTGCAGGCAGAACACTAACGCCACCCAGTAGACTAAGGTTAAGTGACAACCCCATAATCATAGTCAACACGTAATAGCTGTCAGCTGATTCCAGAATTCAACACAGTGGACAAAACTAAACGTCGTCGACTATAAGTAGCAGTAATAGCACAGCAGGTAAACAAAGTTCGCATAAAATTAATTAGATTCAACCTACTAATGTGTGACGTCACTTGATGGTCTCGCTCCTATTGTCTTTATAGCTACGACGAAGCGAGACTACTAAGCTGAACTTCACATAGCGCTCGAGAGGCCGCACACGTATACCCGAGCCGCCATATCTCCGGCTCTGAAGTTCAGGTTATACGAGGGGTAAAGGGAGAATTCGCCCTCTACTGCCAATAAGGATATGGCTATTGTGGGAGTAGATGTCTGCCACAACCAATCACTGCTCTTGACGTAGCTATAGCGCGCTAGTAAGGTTTGAAATTGCTGAGATGTTGTCAACTGTATGTCTGCTAACCGCATACATAAAGCGGCCACTCCCACTGAATATCCATATCGGCAACACTGTTGTCAAACGTCAAGGCCGGAGAATCAGTGGCTGCAGTGTAGTTTCACATATGAATAGTATTAATAGCAATTCGAATTGGTACAAAATTATACTTTTAAAGTTTATCCAGTCAGTTTTAGCCGTTCAATCGAAGGGGTATTTATTGTTAGTTTCATCCTAGAACGCGCGATTAATTTGTATTACACAATTGTTGAATTTTTGAAAAAAGTAAAACTATTAGAGCCCTATCTTTTGTGCTACTTCTGTTCATAAAATAATCTTGGATTCTCCGTTAGAAAACTGAAGATGTTTTGGACGAGGATCATTCGAGTACATTGACTTTTTTCAGATGGCAAATAAAATTTCCTCAAATCCTTATTATACATTTAAAAAAAGCCCAGCTATAATCGAATTGGCCATTGCTAAAGGCCCGTTTCTCCAATATATGTAATTGAAAAGCCCACTGCTAGAAGGCCCTCTATCTCGGAATAAGGGCATTTTAGCATGAAACTAAACATGGAATGCTCAACTGTGGCTCTGTATGAAGGCTGGAGGAAGCTCATTTAAGCACAAAACGTGTATCTAACTTATTTACATACTTACTCACTGGCACTATCGAACCCGTAGGTTAATGGCCGGGCGGACATAAGCTTTCCATACATCCCTATCCTGAGATAATGCTTTCCAAGCATTCCCTGTATAATCTACTTTCCTCAAATCATACTTAATGTTATTCTCCCACCTCATTCCTGGTCTACCAACTGGGCGTTTTCCCTCTGGCTTTCCTACAAGAAGTTTCCATGCAAATCTTTCATTCCCCATACGTGCAACATGTCCTGCCCATCGCAGTCTACGAGACTTAACTGTTCTTATTATATCTGGCTTCCTATAAAGACCATGTAGTTCATTGTTATGTAGTCTTCTCCATTCACCTGTTTGTTCATCTCTCTTTGGTCCAAAAATTTTCCTAAGTACTTTATTCTCAAATACATGTAATCTCCTTTCCTCCCTTAAAGTAAGAGTCCATGTTTCGCACCCATATAATATAACTGGTAGAATAATATTTGTATATATTTTCAGTTTAACCTTTCTTTTTTTAAAGGAGTTGGGGCATCAAAAGTCTCTGCAATGCATAATAGCACGCATTTCCAGAATTGAGCCTATGTCTAATTTCTTTGTGCATCTCATTCCTATTTGTGATTATTGTTCCTAGGTATTTGAATTCAGCCACTTCCTCAAAATTTCCCTCATTTATCATTAGCTGTCCATTTCCATTATATAATTTATTTCTACGTGTGACCATATATTTAGTTTTATTGATATTTACTTCCAGTTCTCATTGTTTAGTGTTACTCAATATGTGTGCGTGTTGTCCTTTAGTATCTCCTCGCTATCGGCCAATTGTACTACTTCATCAGCATAAACTAACAGCTTATTAATACCATTGAGTTGTAAGCCTTCCTCATTCTCTAAAAATTTAATGGCATGCTCTAGTAAAAAATTAAATACTAGAGGAGTGTATCTATGTGTAAGGATATTGAATCTATAGTTAACGTTTTCTAGCAACAAACATATTGGAAGAAGGTCCTTTTAGAAATGGCAATTAAATAATTATCCTTGACTATTTAACTCATGCCCCAAATGGGAGTCAATGACCAATCACGTTTCAATGATTTCTGTTTTACAACCAATCAGAGTCGTGTTTCACGAAGTATTTATCAGTGTTATAATTACCATATTAAAGAAAACTCCTCCTTTTTAATATTCTGAACAGGTCTGACCATTATTTTGCTGTGACTGAGCCTGTGAGAAATACGGCTACCAGATTGTATATATAGTACATGAATGTCAACTCATGCCGCATGCGGGAGTTAATATAAAAACATTTGTAGCAATTGATTATACCACCAAAAAAAGACACCACTGTTTGCACTTTCTTCAATGTATTTTTTCCCAGGTAACAATCTAGAAAAATATAATTGTCATATTTACATCATACGACATCAGAAATGAATTAATATACAGTTTGATGTGTTTCACTTTTTCTCCATTAGAGAGCATTCTTACAATATTGCGTTCCTTTGGCAATAAATAGTATGATCTGGTTGCAGTGATAAACAAAAGAAGCAGATGAAGCGTACCTATCGTTTCTCATTTGTTTTCAAACATCGCCGTTTACATTAAATATATAAATATTTTAAAATAACTATAGTTAAATAATGATTTGTGAGTAAACAGCTTAACTTTATTCGTTAAATAGTCCTAACAAATGCCACTCTTGATTTCCAAATTCTCTAGATAAATTCACTCCTCACTTCGTGAGTCGTGAATTTATCGATAATTTGGAAATCACTCGTGGCATTACTTATGATAATCTCACGAAAAACGAAATGTTTCGCCTTGGATGCCATTATAATTACTACAACGTATCCACTAACATCTCTTAAAGAGTGGTTGTTCAGTTTTTTTTAAGAGTGCTTAAATGTGTTGTGACGGTGCTATAACACTATTAAAAAGCTATTCACTTTGCTGTTTTATAATCAAATTTTTATCAAGCTTGTATTCATTAATGCAAGTTACTTGTTTAACAAAATTTTGTTATTGAACATCTTCAACATCCATTTAGTATACTTAAGCGATAAGTAAACCTCAAGTTTAAAGGCAGTTCACAAAAATAAAACACAATTTGCTTTTCTATTTTTAAAATGTATTTCATTTCCATGACAACCACACACTTTTTACGTACACTTCAATTAATGTGACTTCTCCCTAAGTGGCGACACATTTATCTACCATCACATGATTTTTTTTTTTAGATTGGTAATTCTCTCATCTGGTATTGGAAACTGTATTCGCCATTTCCCCTGAATATAAATGTGCATGAAGTAGTTATTTTGTTTAAGTTATGTTCGTAATACTTCAGTATATAATATATTCTAACTTGTGTAGCCCTCCATGGAATCTTTACCTTGTCGTGGTGGAGTGGCTTGCGTGCTTAAATGATCCTGAGAGCTATGCCGGTGGTAGCATTGCTGCCGATAGGGTTACCCATGCCGGACTGGTCGAAGGTGATAAGCCAGACGAAAAAAGTGCCTTGGGCGAAAGAGTGACGATCTTTCACTGTAAAAATACAACTGTCGAGAAATGCGGACATGGGTTCAACCGGGGTAAAATTTTCCCCCATTCGGTTCTCTGGGCGGGGACTACTTCAGGGAACCCATGCCAAAGTACTTAGGAACATTTTTGGATCAAAGAGAAATGAACAGACAGGTGAATGGAGAAGACTACATAACAATGAACTACATGGACTTTATAGGAAGACAGATATAACAAGAACAATTAAGTCTCGTAGAGTGCGATGGGAGGGCATGTTGCACGTATGGGGAATGAAAGACTTGCATGGAAGCTTCTTGTAGGAATGCCAGAGGGAAAACGCCCATTTGGTAGACCAAGAATGAGATGGGAGAATAACATTAACTATGATTTGAGGGAAATAGATTATACAGGGAATGATTGGAAAACATTAGCTCAGGATAGGGATGTATGGAGAGTTTACGTCCGCACGGCCATGAACCTATGGGTTCGATAGTGCCAGTGAGTAAATAAGTAACTTGTGTAGGCATCATGGATCTGCCTCTAACTGAAATGACTTCCTGCTGACAACTCCTGCCGATTATTTAGAAAGGTGGGAGCCTTATGTTTCTACCAACCCAAGGGCCTCTTCAGGTCTACAGGTTGATCCCTTTATCTTATTTATAAACATATTCTAAAAAACTAACAACAACTTTCCATCTCCTTGTTTAGTGGTTGAATTTTTATTGATAACCGTTCTTCCCACTCGGGACGTGTGTGGTCCCTTAGTGGGAACTTACTTAACACACTAATTTAGTTACGCTTATTCCACTATAGATGTCAGCGTGAGTATGTGGTTAATACATCGCCTCGAGGAGACATCTAGTAGGAAACAAAGATATTACTTAGATGGTAGAAGATCGGTTCAATATTGCTGAGAGGTTTCGTCATCGTCATCATCATCGTCGTCATCGTCATAGTCATCATCATCATCGTCATCATCGTCATCGTCATCATCGTCATCATCATCATCATCATTATTATTATTATTATTATTATTATTATTATTATTATTATTATTATTATTATTATTATTATTATTATTGAATCTCCAAATATTTTGAAACCCTATTTCGCCACAAGGGCATGTTAGGGTTGTAGCTTATTATAAAAATATTATACTATACATGTCCACCGCTGTGGTCTCGAGGTAGCGTGCTGCCTTGTCACGCAGCGGGCCCGGGTTCGATCCCCGGTCGGGGCAGTTTTTCTGGGTGAGGTTTTTATCGGGGTATTTCCTCACCTGTAAGACAAATGTCAGGAAAACTTTAAGGCCCAAACGGTCCCCGAAATCATATGGCCATCATCATCCTTATCATCATTATCATCCTTCACCGGTGTGGAAAGCAACGGGAAGCTACCACACCTATGCTATGATTGCAGTGAAAGACCTGCCTTCGGGCAGAATTACTATGGATGGATGGATGGATGGATACTATACATTGTAAAACAGAAATATCTTATGGTTTTGAATGAGTGTTATGAATTACATAAATCGTCTATAAGTATATCTTAGAAAATACTACATATTGGTATGAATGTGTGTTATGAATTTCATAAAATGTTTATAATAATTTTGGTTCTTAAAAATCAGTTCACACACATTGAGGCAGAAGCCTCATCATCATTTAAAAGTAAGTTTAACCAGAGACGATGTATTTCCAATATAGGACAATCAAATAAAACCTGTTTTAGATATTGTATTGATTCTTCACATTTACTGTACAGTTGTGATCACTGTCTGGGTTAATATTAAAATCTCCTAAAATAACTTCCAAAATTTCCCACGGCCAGTCATAAATTGTGTTAAAATGAAATTTGGAATTAAATGTTTTTATATTACACGCTTTATATTAGCTTGACCTGTATCTATCTATCTATGTAACGGAATCTTTCAACGCGATTTTCACCCACTTAAAATCATTGGATCGACTTGAAACTTTGTACACTTGTAAAAGACCCGTGACAATAAAATAATTTCATATTTTGTTTCTAAAATCATAGCCAGAATCATAAGAAAACCAGAAAAAGTGTCTTTGTAACTATGTAACGAAATGTTTGAACACGATTTTCACCCATTTAGGAACATTGGATCGACTTGAAACTTTGTATACGTGTAAAGGACCCGTGACAATATAATAATTTCATATTTTTCCTAAAATCCTGGCCAGAATCATCAGAAAATCAAAAAAAATGAAAAGTGGTATAATAGGTTGCGGACTTGTCCACTTTTTAGTCAATCGTTGTAAGAGCTCAGTTGGTAACCCGGTGAACTCTAGTGGCATACAATTTCAGTAATCCGTAGGTCGCTGGTTCAAATCCGGCTGGGAGGTTTCTTTTAGAAGAGTATTACTTTTAGCTCATACTACAATAGTATCGAATTTAAATATATTTACATTTTTATCTTATTCTATAAAATATTAAAACTAAAAAATAAAAAATAAATAATAGTTTTAAAAAAACTAAAACAACACGCTTTATTAGAAAACCGAACTAAAAAAATGAAAAATAATTTTAATTTCCAACACGCTTGGGGTAAATAGTTTTACCATCAAAAGCGTGGGGTGCTTTTTATGAGTTTTACATTTTCTTCTTAAAGACTTTACTTTTACCAATATCTGTTTATTGCCAAATATATTAATCGATAAAGAGCATTCCACGCTTTTGAGGGTAAAATTATTTATCCCAAGCGTGTTGGAAATTAAAATTATTTTTCATTTTTTTAGTTCGGTTTTCTAATAAAGCGTGTTGTTTTAGTTTTTTTAAAACTATTATTTATTTAGCTTATGGTGTTCTGTAGGACAGAAAAGCTCTTTAGTCAAGTCACCATTTGTACTCCTTATCCAATGTTCTTTCCAATCAGTGATGATACAGTCCAAAAGTTTCTTTTTAACATAGGATATTGGACCTTTTGAAAATTAATATTGAAGCTCAGAAGATGCTGTAGATTTAGCTAATTGACCAGCGCGTTCATTTCCCACAGTTCCCTGGTGTCCTCGTATCAAAACACAAGTGTTTTGTGTAATTTTTTTGTTATATTAATCTTTATGTTAACATAACATAAAGAATATAAATAACGAAGAAAAATTATGTTTTGCTAAACATATACTAGAAACGGGCCATCAGTTCGACAAAATCGATAATGCTATGTCAAAATTACACAGAATCAATAACAACAACAAGATTAGCATCCTAGACGATATAGAAATTTTAAAAGAAGCTGAGAATAAAGACTTGCTCAACAAGAACACGCCCGCAGACCTGAACCCGTTGTACAACTTATACAATAACATTATTATTATAGCCTAACTATGATGGTTGTCCAGCGGTTCGCTTTCTTTCCTCGCAGCTATTATATATAATTAAGTACAAAAATGCCGACTACCGCCACTATAATAATTCCGCATGTTAATCATTGCCAAGCATTGTCGCTTCACCCGCTTTTTATATAAACGGGCAATCATCATAGTGAGGCGATAATACCAGTTGAAATGCAGAAGATGAAACATTGTTTTGAAAGGCCATCATATTTTTAACTATTTGACGAAGTTTTCAAACATAACTTTATTTTAGATGAGGACGACTGGTTTATCAGGTTCTAATGTTATATTTTTAATATTAAATTGGTAAATGGGAGTAATAGACGAATACATATTATTGCATTTAGACCATCTTCTAAAATTGGTATGATAATAGATCCCACATTCCGTTTTGATACTCATAGTGGCCAACCTGAGGATGTTGGCTCCGAAAAGAAAGCCATATATGAGCCAACAGTTGATTATTACAAAGATAAATACCAATTAGATAGTATAACTGTCACATGATTCATGATCGGGGCAAGAGGTACTATACCAGGATTCTTAGCTATATTTTGGAATTTCTTAGATTTGGACAGAGTGTATATTTCTACAATTACCATCACTGCCATTACAGGATCAATTTCAATTTTAAGAAACCATATTTACAGAATTTTTACTTTATGGAATATACTTAAGGTACAGTTTCAAACCTTTTAATGTATTTCATCGATTTGGAAAATTAATTGTCTGATCACTTTGTCCTTATGAGGAAAGTTTTATATAAAAATATAATAAAATAAAAAACTCAAGTGTCAAGTAAGAATTCCCGGGAAGTAGCACCCTGAAAAGAAGAGATTTATTTTCCTACAGTTGGAACAATAAATATACCCAATATTTTAACTTGCTGTACCAAGAAATGATAAACCATGTTTGTTAAAATGGTGTAGAAACACGTGAACATTTTAAACGTATTCTCATATTTTGTTTTGTTTGTACGCAGAGGCCTGTTGGTTCTAGATGTTTTTTTTTCAGGTAAATATTAAATATTGCAGATTAAAATGTTTTGAGATATTATTTAATAGTGTAAACAAGTTAATACTATTCATTAATAAATGTTTTACTCCTGTTTGTGCGATGTTTTATATTTCGATTCCTCCTGTTATAAGCGTTCATGAGAATGGTAGTCTTTCGTACAGGTCCCGCCGGAGAAGTAGCAAGTAGAATGCATGCTTCACAGATAGTACCGCGCTCCGCACGGAACGCGGAGCTCTGAACTATGACGTGACTGGTGTAAATGCTTCTCCTTGTGTATTATTGTTGTATTGTAGCTCAGAAAATTCTATAGCTATCTCACCGATGGCTCAATTCACATTTCAGAATGGAAGCACTAACATTATAAAATCTATCGTGTCTAACATATTTTGCGCCACCCGTTATATTCGACCTACATTAAACAAGTTTAACAACAGCCGAGAGATTCGGGAAATAAAATAAAAGCACGATACTAGTCCCAGATGTGTGCACCATCAGTGGCACTTGGAATTTAAATTCAACTGACAAACACTTAAACATCTAGTTGCAATAAGACTGCATTTTTTGCAGCGTACTCTACAGAATATATAAAAGATTAATATTGAAAATATTTATTGTTTAGTTTTGAATAGTTGGGTTTAACATCCAATTCTTAATAAAGTCAAAACCACCTGTTATCATTCCATATTCCTATTCCATTCTTATACTGAAATGTATCGAATGTACACAGTTTTAAAAACTGATAATTCTGATATATGTTATACGAGTCCCTGGCATCCATCTTAAGTTGTTTTCTATAACCAGACAAATTACTTTGCTTTAATTAATTGAACTCTACATATTTTTTTCTGGACGACTGTTATGAACGCCATAAGCATTTAGTACTTAGAGCGCTCTCTTGTTTCAAGCATCATACATCTCAATATTCGAACCAAACTGCACGTGGTCTTGGAAATATGACAACGCCACGTAGCACGCTCTCGACATATCCAGACGTCATCAACAGATGACGCTGTAAATTCTTCGGAACATCACGTCGCGACATTTCCATTTTAATCTTAATCGCTAGTCTGTTGTCAGTTGCATTTACTGAATAATACAATGGCGTAAGTACTTGATTAAACTTCTGTATACAATATGTATTACATTGGATTACTAGAATTTATAGTTTCTTAATACGGTATAATGTAAATGTAAACATTTACAGATTGCTTTATATTACAATGCAAAACTTTTAACGAGATTTTTTAATGAAAAAAAAAAAAAAAGAAATTCCATGGCGCGACAGACTTAGATGGCCCTTGGTCGGCCTACTATCTGGCTGCTGAGCTCGCATACAGCTATGTTAATCACAGAGGTGGATAAATCTTCCAGCCAGTATAGAAGTACAGACGTGGCCAGCCGTTAAGCAGCTTTTCTCAACCTGCAGCCGCTATTCCTCACGACGTTGGGTGGGCACCGATATCATACTGGCCAAAATTCTATGAAAAAAATTCTTCCCCCATTTGGACTCAAATCAGTGCAAGTCCCGTAGCTCTAAACCGAAGCATCATGCCATAAACCGCTCGGCTACAGCTATGGGATGAATCAAATAAGAAGAAGTATATTTTTGTCAAATGTATAGCTTTATAAAACGTGAAATATATCCGAAGTTTTGTGGACCGTATTTTAACATAAACAATATATTATATATAATCATCATCATCATCTTCATTATCCGTAAAAGTATTAGGCCGCTGTGGTCTTGAGGTAGCGTGCTGCGTTATCACGTAGCGGGCCCGGGTTCGATCCCCGGTCGGGACAAGTTTCCTGGGTGAGGGTTTTTCCTCACCTTTAAGACAAACGTCAGAAAACTTTAAGGCCCAAACGGTCCACGAACACCATCTGGCCATCATTATCATCAATATCACATTCATCTAATTAGCTTAAGTTTAGTTTAAGGCCTCTCCTGGCGCATCATTACCATCTTCATGTACTCTCATATCATCAGGGCAGCGTAACCCCGCCTTCCAGGCGCCCAAACCTCACAAGTGTGTTACAAGTACGCCATGCCAGGAGAGAACACCATAAATGTCGAAATAACAACCAGGAGCATTAGGAAAAAATAAAGAAAAAATATATCATAACGAAAGAATTTTCCTCGCATCGTTGTTTGGAACGTCCCACAGATCTGTTACCATGGGATTCATAGTCAAGTATAGATTTTGGGATTCTAGAGGATATTTTATGTACAGTGAGTTAAATATATATTTGTACATTACATGTTTTCTATATAAAATATAAATACAATTTTAATATCTTCTGAAAACACTAATGAAATTAGAATAAACAATTATTCTGTATTACAATTATCATGATCATCATCAACAACAACAAGGATTAAGCCCAATGGCCTGTTCCGATCTCATTATAGGTCGAATTGGTCCTTCCATCTCTTCAATGGTCTTCCCAAAATTCTTCTCCCTTTTGGTTTATAATTATACATTCTTCTTGGTATGCGCTGTTCATTCATTCGTAATACGTGCTGAAGGTAAGCAGTTTGATAATATTTTATTCTTTCACAGAGATTAAATATATTAAGTTCTGTTCTTATATCTTCGTTTTTCTTTTTGTCGGTCCTTTGATATCCTGCTATTGCTCTCAACATCTTCATTTCAGCAGCCTCTATTTGTTTACTATCTGCCTTTGTTAATGTCCAGGTTTCACATCCATAGATATATTACAATTTTCAATTCTTCAAAATGTAACTTGATATAAATAAGATAGGACGCCTACTATACATTAGTATTTTAAGGAACTTGAGTTCTATGGAGGCGATGTTACTTGTGATGTAAACACACATCACGGACCGCACAAATGAGTTGAGTAAACACAATGTGATAGTTACTGAAATATTTGACTAACTTGTAATTAACATACATTTTAATGATGTATATGATGTCGAAATATCAGATAACCGGTGTTACTGACAATGATAAAAATCCAGGATGAAAAATGCTGTTGTCCGTTAGAGATGACACGACATCATGTAACAAGTTTGAAAAAATCCTCAAATAAGTGCTCCAGCACTCCCTTCAGACCTTGCATCATCTACAGGAACGACTGCCCACATACTGTAAGAAATGTTCCTGTTCCGCAGACAGCATTTGTTGCCGTCCAGTGTGCTGATTCCGGGAATGGTGTTATTCCCTCTACAGCAAAATGTCTAGTGGCTATCACTAAGTGGCTTTCTTAAATGTAACCTTACCTAAACGGTGTTATTAGGAAGTTGGTAAGATATGGATACGAATAATTTTGGCATGCGTTGTGATGTTATACAGCGTCATGTGCTTATGTTACCACTTTTTAAGTGCTTACGGAGGTTGTTCTTCCGAAAATATGTTTTTACGCACTGTACGCCATTGTGGCAATTGTCCTACCGTGCGTACTATTGGATTGTCATGATCCAAAATGTTTTGATGCATTTTGGTAACTTGTTTTTTAACAATAGCATCAAGATAGGGCAATTTAGCTGCATCATGTAGCTCTGTTATTCTTGTGTGCATAGGTGCCGAGAAAATAATTTTGAGACAACAGTTCTGAATTATCTGAATTTTCTTTTTGTGCTTTTTGGTAAGAATAGTCAGTGCTTCACAGCGGTACAGTAGCATGCAACGGATTACTGCTCCCAACGCAGGGTATAAAGGAAGAGACACTAGAAAGTAACCCTTCATCAATGAGGCGAATAGGCAAAAGAGAATTGAGTGTTCTCTTGGCTACAGAAGTAACCCACCGAAATTTTGTATAAATGCAATTTTTTTCGGATGATAGTAAATTAAACTTTTTTAGTTCACATGGACGGAGATTGTGCCAGACACTGAATTACCAAACATGCAGAATATCGCCTTTACACCGTGAAGGATGGTGGCGAGAGTACTCAAGTTTGAGCCTGTATTGCATACTCTGAGGTTAGTAATCTTGATGAAATTAAACATACTTTGTGTTTATATAACACTTTGGCTAGACCAGTGTTGACCTATGGTAGTGAAGCATGGACACTAAAAAGACAACATGAAAGCAGAATATCGGCTTGTGAAATGAGATTCATGCGCAGAACAGCGGGTTACACCAGATGGGATCGGAAAAGGAATACCCATATCTTAAAAGAATTGAAGACTACGCCAATTTTGGAATAAATTAAACAGTACCAACTACATTGGAAACACCATCTTGAAGGAATGGGTTCAAATCGGATCTCCAAAACTGTTTATAATTATATACCAAGAGGACGAAGACCATTGGACCGTCCTATGAAACGCTGGAGGGAAAATTTTCTATAGGATCGTAACAGGCCTTCACCTAATACTTGGAAGGAAGAAGAACAAGAAGAAGAAGAAAGATACTTTGGCAGCAGTAGTTAATATGCACATATTACGATATCATCTATTGATTGTGTTGCCAAATTATTACTGGAAAACTTCTGTATATTCTAACAGACAAATACCACAATCATAAGGCGCGGGTTTCAACACTGTGCCTACTTTAGATAGGCACAATTTAAAACACCTCATCAATCGATTGGCTTAAATCCCATAAACATTTGTTATAAAATGTTAAACAGAATTAACAAAAAAGCTGGACTTACATTGACAAAAGAGCTTTCGAAGAGTTAAAGGCAGAACATTCCAGATGTGGCTAAGAAACTTGTAGATTTGATGTGTATCAGGCTTAAGACCATTATCAACGCGGATGGTCTCCATATAAAATACTGAATTAAGGATTTACTTTCATTATTATTTCAGAGAATTGTTTGTTAAGGTACAAGCATTTCCTTCTTTATTTACTCTTATAATAATTTATTTTCCTGAGTTACAATTATGTTGGTTTGCCACCGAACACTTAAGAATTGTCTAGAGAATTATTGTTCATTATAAAAGTACTATAGAGACAAAAACGTGTGGTTAACGAATATTTTTATCCCTCTCTCTCTCTCTCTCTCTCTCTCTCTCTCTTCTATCTATCTATCTATCTATCTATCTATCTATCTATCTATCTATCTATCTATCTCTCTCTCTCTCTATATATATATATATATATATATATATATGTGTGGGGGGGGGGGCATGTGTGTGCGTGTGTGTGCGTGTGCGTGTGTGTGTGTGTGTTTGTGTGAAAGAAGGATATTAAATAGATGGTTTTAGGGTCTGCATTATTTCATAAAGTAAACCATTTATGCACTAAAAAATGGTTTTTCGCAGTGAGTGAAGTCAAAATACTACGTATGTCTCATTGGAAGACATAGGTTCAATGGAAATTGGTTCCTATATCAACCACAGAATCCCATTCATATATATATATATATTCAGTTCCATAATATTCATCTGATTAATATTCATTCACCTACATCCAGGCCTTCCTAATTATCTTATCCCGGCAGGTTTCCCAATCTAAATTTTGATAAAATTTCTACTATAATCCATGAGCTGCTCGTCACTATCTCCTAGACGTAATAACATATAACAATATTAGGGCAATGAAAATATTATATAGTTTCTCATTGCAAAGCATCCTCCATACGTATGACCTGTGGCTCATAACATTCGGTGAAACATACAGGATACATTTACATTTCTTTGTAAGACTATGCTTTTATGATTTAATAATTTTGGTTACAGAGTCAATTTTTCGGTTAAATTATGTTATATTTTTATTATAATTTTAATTTAACCAAAATATTTAAATTAAAAATTCAATGAAGGTCCAAACTTAATTAATAAAATCGGTATCATTTACAAAAGTCATTATTTTGAAATGAATGAACTTCGTGTTTAAGATTTTAAACGATTTCAACGAAAATTAATTCGCTAAATTAACCCAGAGTATGTTTCATTCAAGTCAGTTTCAGTCGGATTAGTTCCTGCTTACGAGGGATATCCCCACTCGGAGTGCTACATTATTTCGAAACTATGTAATTAAGCTGGTAGAAAATAGGGAAGAATCGATGCAATAATCGTTTTATTAGGTTAAAATGATATGTCCCGCGTTATAGCCGAGTGGTTAAGGCAAGATGCCTTGGCGCAGAACTATGGTTCTTGCGCTGGTTCGGATCCTTTCATGGGGGAATACATGTTATCATGGAATTTCGGCCAGTATGGTACCGATGTCCACCCAAAATCGTGAGGAATTTGGGTAGCTACAAAAAGTAGCGGCTCTAGGTTGAGAAAACCAGCGATAACAGCATGCTGACCACATATCACCCTACACAGGCTGGATGATCGTCTATCTCTGTGATCAACACATGTGGATGTGAGACTTGCAGCCAGCTGGTAGACCGAGGACCTCCTAGGTCTGTCGCACCATAGTCGGTGTTTTTTCTTTAATAATGTGGCTCAAATTGTGATTGAACCTTTGCCACTGTAGCATGCAACTCTGTAGCTAAATATCAGATGAGCATAAAATTGGCATTGAGCAATAACAATAAGCACAATTTTAACTTACAATACAATTAATTCCTCACAAAACAACACGATCTGTGTAATTTAATGACGTCTAATAGACTATCCCTCTTACTAATAATCCATATATAACTTTTATACAAGGTTTATACACATCTCAGTTGAAAATTCTTACTAATAAACACTGTATTAGCTGTTCAGTGTATAAGAGGTGTACAACTTTACATGGGAATCGTATACATGCCTCCAGCCTTGTTTAAGGATTCTATAACTAGACAAAATGTCGGACATCAAGATCAACTGATTGTTTTCTTATGATGTTGATGAAAGTTTCCTTAAATTTAACCCAAAATGCAACACTTTAACGACTGTTTGATGGATGCACAGGGCATAAATAATATTAATAAAGCTCTGGGTAGGAAAATAAAGGCATCATAAAATGCCTTTCGTTACACTCATTCTCGATTAGGCCTAAAAATATTTTAAAATTGAACATTGAATCACAAAAGAATATGTTCTACAATAATTGCTGTAGACAAGATTTAACCTGAATGTAGCTTAAATGCTTCATAATATTATTTTAACAAAACTTTCTGCATCTTTAATACATAACACACACATACAGATATAAAAATGTATTTAATTATAGAGGTACTATTATTGCAGACCGCTATGTTAACTTGGTAGTCTTGTGGTTAGAGCTTTTGACTACGATGCGTGAGGTCGTAGGTTCGATTCCCGGTCAAACTATGGTGATTTTTTTTTCGCTTGAAATTATATTTTGTTGTCGGTAACATTTCCTACTATTTTGAACGTTTTCTAACGCATCTTAAAACACTGCATATAATTCATAAGTAATGGGGAAAGATTTTATTAGTTTCCAAGAATTGGTCGAAATTCTTGACGTTAGATGGCAGCACATTATCTGTGAAACCAATCCTACGTTTTATTTGACATTGCGTGAAGTGAAATGTATATAAATTAAAACACACTTATTTTTTCCATACCCCGTCAATTAGGGAATCTCTATTAATTCTTATCCATATTCATTTCTTACACAATAATCACTAGTTGATGTTGTTTTATTTCTGTTACAAACTGCGAGTAATATTGTTCTGACGTCATTATGATGACGAATATGTGACGTATTGTGTATACCTGCTGTTTTGTTATATAGCTCCGGCACAACGTTTATTAGTAAGGAAATTATACGTGATCTACATAAGGCTTATATATTGTATAATTAAACAACTGATGCAAGCCTGTATTAGAGATTTTTATTAGTAAGACTGTATATATAGAAATACTGTTTCAGACACAAGTTAATTTAAATGGATAGCCCTTACAAAAAATTGCATTACAGGGCATATTTTATATTGGATTATGTAATATACTATCATTCAGTACACCGACGTTACAAGATATACGTTAATATGTGTGGCAAAAGTGTGGTTATATCTCCAGAACAGAAATGATTTTGACAAAAGTTCTCCAAACTATGTGTTAACTGAAAATTGTTGTAAGCACGTTGGAATACGAAGGGGCAGCAATCATTAAGTGTTTGATATGTTATTTTATGATAATATAACAAGACATTTGGTTTTGTCTCTATGTTATGACACTAATACGTAAGTGAGAAAGAGTACTTCGGCGTAGCATTCTTTATTTGTAAATTCAAATCTCACTTATTGTTAGTGTGAAGTACTGATTTCACATAGGTCTACGTCGACTCAACTAGCAAGTGAGTTGTTACATGTTAGAGTCATACGCCCAATCTCAATTTGAGCTGAAATAGTTTAACAATGTGAATATATATATACATACAGTAAAAACTTGTTCAAAACGGAATCGCATGAGACCAATTTTTTTCCATCTCGCAAAAAATTCCGCATTATAAAAAAAAATATTTTTATTATTCCGGCTTTTACAATGAATATACATTTTTCCGGTACCCATGTTCACAGTTAACTACACATTTGTTTTAACACATTTTTCCATTCTTGTCTGTTCATCCATATATCTTCTTCTATTTCCCATTCCCTCTTAGTTTCATTGATTCCCTGAATCCACGTAATATTTGGTCTAGCCTTCTTTTTCCTTCCCTGTGGTTTCCAATCCATGATTATCTTAGGTAGTCTTCCTTCTTCCATCCTTCTAATGTGTCCGTACCAATTTAATTGTTTCTTCTTTATAAAATCTAATATTGAATATTGCACCTGCATTTTTTCTTTTATATATGAATTTCTGATTTTATCCTTCCTGGATATTCTTTCAGCACGTCTCCAGTAGACCATTTCAGTGGCGAGTAATACTAATAATAATAAAAAATATTGCTGGAGTGATGAAATTGACAAAGAAGTAAAAAATAAAAAGAGATCTTTATCTAAAATGGCTCAATACTAAATCAATAGAGGACAAAATTAACCTTCGTAAACAACAAGCACAAATAAGAAAATGTATATCAGAATTAAAGAACAAATGCTGGGAAAATACATGTCAAAAAATACAAAGGTACATTGGAGGAAAAAGAAATGCGGAAGCATGGAAAACTTTAAAGAATATAAGAAAGAATGACAAAGAAGGATTTAATAAATACATTAATTTCCAAACTTGGGATAAATACTTCAAAGAATTGTTAACAGAAAACAGAGAGCAATATATAAACCCTATAGAGGAAGAATTTGATGCAGAACTAAATGAAAATATACACTAAACATAAAACAGTGAAAAGTGAAAAGAAGCAGTAAAGTCATTAAAGAATAGAATGTCACCAGGGAAAGGTTATATTCCAGCTGAATTAATAAAACATGGAACAGATAAGTTGTTCGAATTATTGAGAAGTCTATTTGAAAAATGCATAAATGGAGAAGATATACCATCAGATTGGAAAATAGGATATATTTCAACCATACATAAAAAAAAGGAAAAAAAGATGAATGCAAAAACTGTAGGGGAATTACAGTCAATAGTGCACTAAGTAGACTATATGGAAAGATAATCAAGTATTTCCTAGAAATTGAATACAAAGAGTCAGAACCAGAGGAACAGGCAGGATTTAGAGTGGGCAGATCAACAATAGACCACATTTTCAGCATACGACAGATTATAAAAAAGAAAACAATCAGAGCACAACCGCTACATCTAGTATTTATAGATACATAAAAAGCCTATGATAACATTCCTACATCCAAATTATAAAAAAATAAAATTGATAAATAATCTAAGATTATAGATTACCGTATATGTATTTTTATGTACCTTGGATTAATTGTAGTTCCGCTGCCTTTGGAGAGTGAAATATAATATGTGTGAGCGACTTCGACGGTAACGCGCGAAAACAGTCCCGTTCCGTCAGCGTTAAAAATGTCTCTTGAGCGCGTATCCTGAAAATTGAAGTATGCAGTTTCGGTTTCCGCTCACTAACTACACTTTATTCACATCCTTTGATTCCCCCAAATTTAATTTCACACTATATTGTGTCATCTTTTGAAACTGTCCAGCCAACCTGTAGATACCTTGAAATCGTTACTCTCTAGGGATTTAGCAACGCTAGAGCTTGACTTTGGATCATCGGTCCGGACATTTGGAGATTTATCTTCAATCACTTTCACTTTTTCGATTAATGAGAATGATACATACGCTTTAGCCATCTTTATTGCTTAAATTCAGAACGCTACCTGTGAAAGACCGGTCTCAGAAGTCTAAACTAATTTAAGATTTTACAGTGCAATGGTTATTTGTAAAACAGGTATCTGTGTTTCGCATAACGGGTATGCAGTGAGGCCGAAATAAAATGTCAGGTAGAGGTAGAATTTATACTTCACCCGGCGGCTCGAATCATTTTTTTTTTTGCCTAACGGGAATTCAATGAAGTGGAAACTAATTTATTTATCCGTCTTTCCGCTTTATACATTTTTTTATGAATTGCGTACAAATATCCTTCCGTTTCTGCGTTGTACAGATTCCGTTTTATGCAAAATAAATACACATAAAATTACTATTATTTCGCCGGGACCAATACATTAGTTCACATTGGACTGATTTCCGTATTATTCACGTTCCGCATTAAACAAATTTTACTGTATAACCATTATTATCCAGCCTCTTCGGGACTGTCAATCAGATATAGGCTATATAATTTCAGATCAATCGAGCCGCCCGATATGGAGATATCTTTGTAATAAATAATAATAATAATAATAATAATAATAATAATAATCCATCCATAGTAATTCTGCCCGAAGGCAGGTCCTTCACTGCAATCATAGCATTTTCATGCTATGCTTGTAGCTTTACTAGGGAATTGTAGGTGTGGTAGCTTCCCGTTGCTTTCCACAATAATAATAATAATAATAATAATAATAATACTAATAATAATAATAATAATAATAATAATAATGCCTTATTTTAGCTGGCAGAGTTAAAATCATAAGACCTTCTCTTCCACTCAACCAGCGGATAGTAAAATTATAAAAAAAATTACATACTTATTACAATCATAAAATATTAAAATATAGACTAAACAAAAGACAATGGGGATGTGGTTTAATATTAGCTAATACTAACAAAGTTGCAATAACTGATACAATGGATACATATAGACAAAAATGGAAGCAACACATAGACAGAATGAATGAAGATATATATCCAAAACAAATAACAAAATACAAACCTAAAGGCACCCGAGATGTGGGCAGACCTAGAAAGAGATGGGCTGAAGTCGGAACGGGTCAACAGACCTAATCCATGAATGAAGATGATGATGATGACTAACAAAGTATGGAATATAATAAAATTAAAATAATCTAATATATAAAATTGAATGTTTGTTTGTTCGCACTTTATGCACTGCCATACCGTTGATCCGATTGTAATGGGGCTTTTTACAAATGTTTAGGAGATTCCCGGGATGAACAGAGGCTAAAAGAGAGCTGTGATACTGAACTCCTATACCCTTAAAAGCCGCCCTTTGTAGTGGAAAACGTGAAAAAATTAGCTCTTTGGGACGCTTAAATCACTTACACTGCCTAATTCATAACAAATACACAAAATTAATGTACACAGAATTGAATATCTCAAAAAGCTCTTCAAACAATTCCGCGACAGCGTATGTTTATCTCTTACGGTTAACTCACAATAACCATTTTTGTCTTTCATTGATGCCAAGAAGATCGAGACAAGTATGTAGGAGATTCCTGTGCATGCATATTAGCACATGACGGGTATTCTTTTACGGATAACTCACAATTTTGTCTTTCAGCTCATTTATACCAGAAGATCGAGATAAGTAGATTCCCGGGCAAGACCGGGTAATCAGCATGGAATCTTAAAATAATTACGATATAAATTTATAATTTTTTTCATTTTACTCATTCAACTAATCATAGTATATTCATTTTTGTATTTCAGCTCATTTACGCCAAGAAGATCGGGATGAGTAGATTCTCGGACAAAGCCGGGTAAACATCACGGGTGTAGCGATTAATATGATAGGAGACATATAAACTAAGATACAACTCTAATATGCATGGATCTGAAACTAAAATGTTCTGAAATATATTAAATTGTTATTAAAATTAAATAAATCTATAAATAATGAAAATATAATATATTACTAATATCCTTACAAAATATGTATGTGGAAAAGTAGAAATATATCCAGGTAAAAATTCCACGTACATTTGTCTAGAATAAAATACTGTAAAACGCTACCTGCTATACAAATGACAAATAACACAATAAAGAGGTATTGTCAGAACTCTACCTGCTACACAACTTACAAATAATATAGGAACACAAAAAGGGTATTGTCAAAAGAATATAACTCATTCCAATTAGCACTCTATACAACTAATAAGAAATATGCATTCTTTAAGAAAAGATAACATTAGTTATCTATTAAAAATATTAAAAATCTATTGACCCAAATCTTAGAAACAAATTAACGTTACTAAAAAATTCCAAGAAATGAGGATAAAGAATTACTACCTGTCTAGTACAGACAACAAAATACATTCATTCACCTCTAGAAAAGATAATCTCTTAATATTGACAGTTTACAAGGAAACTGAAAAACATTTATCTATTAAATATCAAAGAACCAATTTACCCAGTTCTTAGAAACGTTATACATACTAGTAAATAAGATTATTGTAACATAAATATATATTCAATTGTAAGGAGTGGATTCCAGAGAAATAGGAGGAGCCACCGCCCTTATAAGCGAGAACTTATATCAAAATACACTCACTCTCAGTGACTCTGTGTTCAGTGTTGGAACATCGTAGACCTGCAGACCGCGATCTCCGACTCAGTTTAAATATTATATTCGTCCAGGCAATAGTTAAATTTAAAGTTATAGTCCGTTAAGCATTTGTACTTTGAAAATATTTTATTCAAGCACGCTAGCCATCGAAATTACGTCATCGACACACACGGGGTATCTAAAAATAATTACGATATAATTTTTTTCTCTCACTTATTTAACTAAATATAAAACACATTAATTTTCATATTTCAGCTCATTCATATCACGAAGATCTGGATAAGTAGATTCCCGGGTAATGGCAGGTAATTAACACGGGGTATCTAAAAATATAAATGTATAATAATAATTATTATTTTTACTTATTCAACTAAACATAAAAACACATTAATTTTTATGTATAAAAGCGAAGCAGCACATGGCGAGTATTAGCTAGTAATATATAAAAATAATGACGCTATAATAATTTTAAGGTAGAGGACCTTAAGGACTACCGTTACGTCGCGATTAGCTTCGTATTATAATCATGGTATGTTAAGTTCGCGAAATAATGAAAACGTCAGTAATAGTAATAACAATGCTATCTTTCTAGGTCAATTATTAAAGTAGAATTTAAATCAACCATCCAAACAATAAAAAATTAAGCTCCATTTTTAATACATAATATTAGCCTATGTTTCTAGGAAATATTTGCTGTGAACCCCGTAGCAGGACTCTGCATAATGAACACATTTACGTAACTTAATTGATTATGTAAACACCCATGTGGTAATTGTACCCGGTTATCTTATAAGTTATCTTATTTTAATTACATACCCTGTGTGTGTATGTGTGTGTGTGGGGGGGGCTTAATTGATTATGTAAACACACCAGTGTGGTAATGTATCCGGTATTTATGTTATATACGTTATCTTATTTGAATTATATTCCCTGTGTGTGTGTGTGTGTGTGTGTGTGTGTGTGTGTGTGTGTGTGTGTGTGTGTGTGTGTGAGAGAGAGAGAGAGAGAGAGAGAGAGAGAGAGAGAGAGAGAGAGAGGAGAGAGAGAGAGAGTTCTTTTAAGTTGTGTAGATTATATTTTAATTCGACAAACGATGCAGTCAGAACTATAAATAATCTAGGAGTTTAAGTTTCTTGCATCTGATTCCAAGGATCGCGGGTTAAAACTTGACCGGGATCGATGGATTTTTTTAGTATGAAGAAATCTAAGGGACACGCCCTCCAGGACGGACTTTAAGCTACGGGTCCCGAATCTGAAAATGTTATATTTGTAAAAGAACGTCAAGCTAAACCAGAATAATCTGAGCAAAATGTAATCTGTCTTTCCCACCCAAGTAACATCTTAGTTTCATACTGTATTTTTGAGAAGATGAGCTAACCACTTGTCATTCTGTAGGGAAATAAGCATCTAAACTATTTTATGCAATCTGAAGAATAAATCTAAGTAAATATATTTGAAGACCTCGAAATTATAAAGGAAACAAACAACACCTCACTTCTCAATGAGAACGCACCCCAGTCAAACCCATTATACGAGATCGTCATAAACAAGTCAGTTGCTGCTACAAACAGTTGGAGTAAATATCACCGTACACAACAACAACAGAAACTCAACCTGCAGAAGATGGAAGACAACTTCCGAAAGCACTCCAGTTAATTTTATATACAATAGTTTAACAAAGTTGAGGACGACGGCACCTACCAACAGGTAAATTTTAATTTTTAACTTTCATCATATGACTTCACCTCAACGGAATTTGATATGAATTTTACTAGTATTGATCTAATTTCGTCTTCCAAAATTCAATAAATAAATTACTTAAGTAACTCCAGCAAGAGAACCCGTGCCCCATATGGAGGTGTACGGATATAAACACACATCACACGTATATAGTTTTTTAATCATGAAACAAAAATAAGCACGAACGGATAAACAGACCCTTGAGTATTGTTATTGTCAATATGACGTATTTTAATGAAAAATCTCAATAAATTCAACTCCAACTTGTACTGCTACTACTACTGCTACTTAGAAAGAGCGGTGGGTTTGAAAACAAGATCCTTAAGTTGACATTGCTTTAAGTGAAAGAATACTAAACTGTTCTCCCCCTTTTCGTTTTCTATCTGTTCACGCCTATTATTACGTAAATTTCCCTTACTCTATGTAACCGTGCTGCATCAGTGCTGTAAAGAGGGAAACCTGAACGATGATATCAGTTGTTCTCTGCCTGTTTATGAGTGAAGGGTAATGTATTATCTGACAAGCGATAAGCGCATTAGCACCATAGATAGATGTAAGCGGGGAAATGAGAAAGCATGTACATCTGAATTAATGAGATTAAATATAATTTGTAGCTCTTCTTATGTAAATATGTAAAAACTCGTGAAATAAAAGTCGCACAGCGCATGTGCAATAACTCAACGGTTTAAAAAGAACAAATAAAACAAAAGTAGAGTATTTTATTTTTAAATTGCAATCGTTTCCTACAAATGAATGCATTTTGTAAATCGTATATAAATACAGACATTTCGCACATGTCTGCATGTTTGCATTTGAGATTATTTTTATTTCGCAGACTACAAAGGAAATTATATCGCAATCGAATAGCTTGTAGGCCTATACATGTTTGCTTAATGCTTTACATTATTTAAATCATACAAATCACATATTCAAACACCACATAAAAGAAAAAATAAATAAATAAATTGTACTTTTGCAGAAAAATGTTGTAATGATTTATTATTATATATTTTCATGTTGATATAATTGCGATATAGAACACAATAGTTTTATTCACATCAACGTCTGCCTGCCTTAATTATGTCTAGTTACCCGATAAGGTAACATTTACCGTACATCATTTGTTAGATCTTTCTTATACCATTTACCGGTCGATATAACATTCGTGAGGTGTTATTTGGTAACACTTTTTTTCTGTAATCTTGTAACTGTTCCAGAAGACATTAAATATTTAATTCATTACAAATGTCTACTTCCGTTTTCTTAACCTGCGAAATTTATATATTAATCTATTCATAAAGTGTACATATTAGGAACTTATTACCCAATATTTATATTTATTCTAAATGTATTGATATGACTTGTAATGGAATATTTGGAAGCCAGATATAATAAGAACAGTTAGTCTCTTAATCTGCGATGGGCAGGACATGTGGCACGAATGGGGAATGAAAGAGCTGCATGGAAGCTTCTTGTTGGAAAACCAGAGGGAAAACGCCCAGTTGGTAAATAAAGAAAGAGGTGGGAGAATAACATTAACCATGATGTATGGGAAGTAGATTATACAGGGAATGATTGGAAAGCATTAGCTCAGGATAGGGATATATGGAGAGCTAATGTGCGCGCGGCTATGAACCTACCGGTTCCATAGTGCCAGTGAGTTACTTAGTTATCCGTATTGATATTTATATTTTTATTTAAAGCACATAGAATATAATGGGAAAAATACAAAATATACAAAAAGAGTTTATTTTTTCATTCTGTAGTGTCTATATCAAAGCATCCCATAAATACTTCCAGATTAACAAAATATTAAAACAAAAAACATTTATAATGTGTCAGTAGGAGTCATTTATAGCCAAGTATTTTAATTATTTTTTTTAAAGAGGAATGAATTTATATGTACTATAATTATAATATCAACCTGTTGTGTTACAGATTGAATACCCGGAAACACATCTTCCGTTGTGGTAGTTTAATGTTACTATAGTTTGGCAGCATTCGTGCTGTTCTTGCGCTAGACTTCTATGACGTAATGCTCATTTTCCAGTCAGGGATGCTGGGATTTCCCTGTTAACATGATCTACTTGTAATCTTGTGCGTTCAATTACATCAGCATCGTTGTTATTGATTATTACGTAATATTGGTGACAGCTCCAGTTCAAACGACACGAGTATTCACGCCAATTAGTAAAAAAAAAAAAGAACACCGCTCTACGCAATGGTGTATGTACAGTGAAATTAACAAAGTATTAGGACTGCATTTTGTTCGCCGTCAATGTATTGATTCAATATGTAGACAAATCACTTTTCTAGTGTGTACAGAATGCAGAAAAGTAGTGGAACTATTTGTTTCTTCGAAATATTACTTTAATTAGTACAAACCGCAACCATATTTCTAATCAAACATATTCATTCATAATTACATATTTGAGGGGATATTTAATGTAAATACGGCAGTGATTTTGCGTAAAGGACAGTTACAAAGGACAGCACAGTGAATTAACTAGTATTTGGACTTCTGACAGTTGAGCAGCTCTATGGTTCAGCATTTAATAATTGTGGGTCTATGTTGCCATAGAAACACATTCAACCTAATCATTGTGTGATCAACCCTTACTCGCCTTCCTCGTAAAATATTTTGAAATTGAACGCACTTCGTTCTAGCGCAGATTTATTGAATATGTTTGGTTTTTAAGTTCACTGGAAATATTAATATTCAGTTTATTAAGTGAGTGTCTCTGTTATATGTATTAAGAATTTTGCATATTTTTACAGTCCATCGCGTGATATTACCGCGTCTAAATATTATACATTCTGGCGAGCTGGTCTTATCTTCCCTTCCCCACCTTTCTAACTTCACCATTATCACTCACGTATCAGTGGTAAATTTGTTCTCCTCTCCTAGACTACATTTCTACACCCGAGCCGCCGATTCTCCGGCTCTGAAGTTTAGGTTATACGAGGGGTAAAGGGAGAACTAGCCCTCTACTGCCAATAAGAGAATGGTCGTAGTGGGAGTGAACGTTTGCCACAAACAATCACTGCTCTTGACGCAGATATAGCGCGCTAGTAAGGTTTAAAATTGCTGAGATGTTGTCAGCTGTATGTCTGCTAACCGCGTACATAAAGCGGCCACTCCCATTGAATATCCATACCGGCAACACTGTCGTGGGAACGTCAAGGCCGGAGAATCAGTGGCTGCGGTGTATTGTATATCTGCCTTAACGTGGCAAAGAGAGAGATGGGGATATGAGGGTAGATCCTTGACCGCTTTTGCCCAGTTACAAAAGAAAGAACTCACCCTATTGTCTTCCCCCTTTGCCCTATTAACATCTGAAAAAAACAATGACAGCACTGTTGTGAGTGGAAGAGGTGAGCACAGCTGTCTTTTTCTACAAATATCTTGCTAAGTTAAGCCAGACGAACCATAGCTGCCAGAATTCTAAGAAAATCCATTAATTCAACTATTTAAAATAATTTTATTGCGTTCAAAATTGTATCGTAACTAGTGAAATATGAAGAATAGCTAATTCATTTGTATTGTTATATTTTAAAAAATAATTTTTGATAATGTTTGTGTTAGCACATATTGCTGTGAAGTGGTGTTTTGGCGAGAGGGAAATGATTAGTTAGGAATAAATTTATGTGATGCGAACATGATACTCAAGGGGTTAATGTTGTAGATAACTGCTTATTATCGCGTGTAGATACAAACTAAGAGCTGTCTTTCATGTCAACTTAGAAAGCGTTAGACCATAACGTTAGTAATTAACCAAGTTTCACGGCGAGTTTAATTAAAAGTTTCATTAAATAAGCGCCAAGCAATTAATGTCAGACGTAACTAAACAAATTGACATTTTCTACAACCAACCAAAATTATTTACATAAACATAATAACAATAATAAATCCGGGGCAGTTCAAGTCCGAAAATGTAAAACCGATGATATTGTAACTTTCACTAGCTATCATATAACCTTATGGTTGTCACATGATTATCACAGCTCAGTATCTAACCTCTCTTACTTACTTACTCACTGGCACTATCGAACCCGTAGGTTCATGGCCGCGCGGACATAAGCTCTCCATACATCCCTATCCTGAGCTAATGCTTTCCAATCATTCCCTGTATAATCTACTTCCCTCAAATGATAGTTAATGTTGTTCTCCCACCTCATTCTTGGTCTACCAACTGGGCGTTTTCCCTCTGGCTTCCCTACAAGAAGCTTTCATGCACGTCTTTCATTCCCCATACGCGCAACATGTCCTGACCATCGCAGTCTACGAGACTTAACTGTTCTTATTATATCTGGCTTTCTATGTAGTTCATTGTTATATAGTCTTCTCCATTCACCTGTCTGTTCCTAAGAACTTTATTCTCAAAAACTCGTAATCTCATTTCCTCCCTTAAAGTAAGAGTCCATGTTTCACACCCATATAATATAACTGGTAGAATAATAGGTTTATATATTTTCAATTTAATGTCTTTTTACAAGCTTTATATTAGCTTGACCTGTATCTATCTATCTATCTATCTATCTATCTATCTATCTATCTATCTATCTATCTATCTATCTATCTATCTATCTATCTATCTATCTATCTATCTATCTATCTATCTATCTATCTATCTATCTATCTATCTATCTATCTATCTATCTATCTATCTATCTATCTATCTATCTATCTATCTATCTATCTATCTATCTATCTATCTTATCTATCTATCTATCTATCTATCTATCTATCTATCTATCTATCTATCTATCTATCTATCTATCTATCTATCTATCTATCTATCTATCTATCTATCTATCTATCTATCTATCTATCTATCTATCTATCTATCTATCTATCTATCTATGTAACGGAATCTTTCAACGCGATTTTCACCCACTTAAAATCATTGGATCGACTTGAAACTTTGTGTACTTGTAGAGGACCCGTGACAATACAATAATTTCATATTTATTTTCTAAAATCCTCTCCATAATCATCAGAAAATCAAAAAAAAGTGTTTTTGTATCAATGTAACGGAATCTTTCAACGCGATTTTCACCCACTTAGAAACATTGGGTCGACTTGAAACTTTATATACTTGCAGGGGACCCGTGACAATACAATAATTTCATATTTATTTTCTAAAATCCTGGCCATAATCATCAGAAAATAAAAAAAAAGTGTTTTTGTATCAATGTAACGGAATCTTTCAACGCGATTTTCACCCACTTAGAAACATTGGGTCGACTTGAAACTTTATATACGTGTAGAGGAGCCGTGACAATACAATAATTTAATATTTAGTTTCTAAAATCCTGGCCAGAATCATCCGAAAATAAAAAAAATGAGAACTGGTATAATAGGTTGCGGACTTGTCGAGTTTTTGGTCAATCGTTGTAAGAGCTCAGTTGGTAGAACAGTGAACTCTTAGTGGTATATAATTTCAGTAATCCATACGTCGCTGGTTCAAATCCGGCTGGGAGGGTTTTCTTTATAGACGAGTATTACTTTTAGCTCATACTACAATAGTATAGAATTTAAAGATATTTACATTTTTATCTTATTCTGTAAAACATTAAAACTAAAAAATAAAAAATAAATAATAGTTTTGAAAAACTAAAAGAACACGCTTTATTCGAAAACTAAAAAATGAAAAATAATTTTAATTTCCAATACGCTTGGGATAAAGTGGTCAACAAAAAATCATCTCCAACACATATAGAATAAAATTAGAGTTATCAAGAAAAATAAAATAATTTTACCATCAAAAGCGTGGGGTGCTTTTTATGATTTTTAAATTTTCTTCTTAGAGAGCTTACTTTTACCAATATCTGTTTATTATCAAATATATTAATTGATATAGAGCACCCCACGCTTTTTGATGGTAAAATTATTTTCTTTTTGTTGATAACTCTAATTTTATTCTATATGAGTTGGAGATGATTTTTTTGTTGACCACTTTATTTTATCCCAAGCGTATTGGAAATTAAAATTATTTTTCATTTTTTAGTTTTCTAATAAAGCGTGTTCTTTTAGTTTTTCAAAACTATTATTTATTTGAAAGGAGTTGGGACATCAAAAGTCTCTGTAATGCATAATAGCACGCATTTCCAGAATTGAGCCTATGTTTAATTTCTTTGTCCATCTCACTCCTATTTGTGATTATTGTTCCAAGGCTCTCTAAGATAAATATTTATAACATTGCTGGGTATTGAATCCGCACCTCAGGGAATTAGCAGTTAAACATGCCGACCGTTAGGACTGTATACACGCTTAATAGAAATATTAATTTTAATGATTTTGTATAATAAGAAAGAATAATAATTCAAAGTACTCTTATTTCTTGCACCAGTCTGCAATTTGAACTTTTTATCACATTATTTCTCAAAAAATGTTTTCTTTAATCAAAATTTTATGTTGATTCTAAAAGTAACTTTCATTTTTCCCCCATCGCGTCAGCTTTTCATACTCGTATAAATTAAAAATTACATTTTCAATATTTTAACTGCTGCAAGCAAACACCATTTGATACACGGGCAATTTTTGTCAAAAACACATTGTTTCAACAATGACCCTGTAATCAGGATTTTTGTTATTGCCTAGAAAGTTTTAAGTAACAGATCGGGAGGTGATCCATGCATCTTTTATTCTCTCATTCATTGTTTTCTCAATATCTTCATCTTTTATCAGTTTTTTAATTTGAGGACCAACAAAAAATTTAGTTTTTAATTTCTTTGTGTGATGAAGGGAAATCTATTAGAAATGTACTTGAAGTATGGCCTATCTGTTGAAGGAGTCCTTACAAACTGCTTCATCAAGCCCAACTTTATATGTAATGGCGGAAGCAAGTGTTTTTGGGGATCCACTACCGGTTCATGCAGGATGTGTTTAGTTCCAGGCACAACATTTTTACACTCTGGCCAAGTTCTCACTGTTTAAGTGTTTCCTTCCTCTTTCACATACAAAGCAAGACTTTTTGTGGGCTCAGCTTCTCCTAACAGTAGGGCTATTCCCTTAACTTTGACGTCACCATATATAAGCCATTTGTATTCCTCATATTGGATACTTGCTAACAGTACTTTGATATTTTCGTATCTATTCTTCATTTTAACTGAAAGGGTCACAGAAATTGAACCATACACTTTGTCCTTATGCCATTATATGCTTTTGAGGCTCCTTTTTATTGAATCTATAAGACGTTTCAACTTAGTTGGACCATTTTAAATTAAATTTACAGTGGGAGGAAACACTATGAGGTATTTATATTAATAAAACTTAGAAACACATTTTGCTTTCATAGATTTTGAAAAAGCATTCGACACAGTCAAGAGATCAAAACTCTTAAATATATTGGAAGACAGAAATATACCAAATTTACTTCGGCAGAACATACAAAATATTTACAAAGACAACACCATAAAGATTAAATTAAATAACAGATTTTCTGAAGAAGGAATTATAAATCGTGGTGTGAGATAAGGCTGCCCCCTATCCCCAACACTTTTTGCAATTTATATCAATGAAGTAATATGTTGCTGGAACAAAACATATAAATTTGGAATAAGAATATCAGAAAATAGAAAATTAAACACCCTATTGTTTGCAGATGACCAAATAAGAATAGCAAATTCCGAAGATAATCTACAGAAAGGTCTGTATGAACTTAACAAAATTACAGAAGAATATGGATTAAAGATATCTACAGAAAAGACCAAAATTATGGCATTTCAAGGTGTAGATCCTGTCAGAAGTAAAATTGTACTGGACAATAAAATTTTGGAGCAGGTGAATAATTTTACATATCTAGGATGCGATATCTCATATGAAGAAGAAAAGGATGTAAATGCAAAAATATCTAAATTTTTAAGAATTTTAGGGTTAATAAATTCTATCTTCAAGCCACAGTTAGTCCAAAAGCATTCAAGACTGAATGTGTATAAAACACTGGCTCTTCCAACTCTTTTGTATGGTAGCGAAGTATGGACGTTGAAACAGAAGGATATACAGAGACTTAGATCTGCTGAAATGAGATATCTTCGGAGGACTGCAGGATACACACTACTAGATCATAAAAAAAATGAAGACATCTTAGAAGAATTACACATGGAATCTTTAAAAAACAAAATTTCTGATTATAAGTCAAGATGGATGCAACATGTTCATCGAATGGAAGATCACAGAATACCCAAACAAATGTTAAGATATCAACCTGCAGGAAGAAGAGGACCAGGACGTCCACTCAAAAGACTTCTGGATGGTGTTTCTCTTGAGGCCGAAACAGGTCAACAAATGGCCTAAATTCGTGAATGTACTATGATGATGATGATAAATGAGTTGGAGAAAATATTTAAACATCTCACCTCATAAAGTTGCGTGTCTTCACGATACCGGTTTCAAAAGGAATTTGACTGAAGATGAAAGTAATACTATACTTTTGAAACCGGTATCGCGAAGACACGCGACTTTATGAGGTGAGATGTTTAAACATTTTCTCCAACTCGTTTATTAATAATAATAATAATTAGTAGGATGATGTTCAAAGCCATAGAAGTTATTAACCCATTTATGTTAACGCAATAAACCAAGATATATTTCTGTGAGAAAAATGGAACTAGTTCTTTCTCTGTGTGCCTGTACAATGAAAGACATATCCCAGGTTCCAGAAGGTCTTACGTTTTAAATAGGAGCCAATAATTCTGCAGATTCATTAGGCAAATTCAGATCACATGCTAATCATTAAGGTCGCTCTGAAAGAACCGTTGTGGAGTAAAGGCGTCTGCAGGATCGTATTCTGTGATTCTATTAAGGTCATTTTTAACAAAATCTTCTACCTGGTTTTCTAATACAGCAGGAGGATACGGAGCAGGCAGATCTTCTCTATGTGGAATTGGTCTAATGATTGAAGAAATGCTTGGATATATAATTGTGTTATTCTTTTTAATTGTACACCCTTCGACAAGAAAAATGAGTAATCTCTTGAACGCACATTTCTTCTACTCAGCACAGCGCTGGGTTCAAACTAGGAAACTAGTCATATTGTGCAATCCCTGAGCTACTGTGATATGTGGCATGAACTGAAGACTCTCCTACGTGTCCTGATAGGTCAGCGGTAAAGCACGTGGTCACTGTTTCTGTTAATGAAGATCGCAGTTCGCGTCTTCAATTACGCAGTTTTTTTTCGTGATATTTGTATTAAAACGTTTTATGAATTAAATACATTTTATTTCGACATTTGAATTAATCTATACTTTTTAAGTTCATAAATGTTTTTTATACCGTTGAGGTTAAAACAATGTTAAATTATACATTTTTTTACCTTGTATTTTACCGTCTTCCTCGACTATTTAAAATTTTCGTTGATTTCACTCTAGGCCTTTTGATGCATGCTTCATCTTGTGGAGTTGTAGTAGTATTGAATTAACTGTATGTCTAATAGAGGGTTTTGCTCATTAGGCATATTTTAGTTGAGAATTTTTGTATTCTTGACCTTCTAGATAATTTCGATTTCTTCTAAAATGTTAATTATGTTTTTGTGTGTTTTGTGTGTGCATTAAAGCCATAAAATTCAAATATAAAATTACATATGAAACTACTTTACAGGCAAAATGCTATTCTAAAAAAATATATAACGGGAATCGAAACCATGAGGTAACGAACGCAGATGATGTCTATTAAACCCCTCGACCACGGAAACACACTAAGCCAAACTCTCTCTTTAATGTTGCTTGAGTGTGCACTGCGTTAACTAGCAAACAATCTAGTACAGTTACTGAAAACGTGTTGAAGTGAATACGGCTTCTGCGAGAGCTCACGAAGTTCCCCGATCGATTGATAGAATCAGAGGATGACTCATTTTTTTGTCTAAGGGTGTACCCCTGAACATTAACTAAACTTAAGTTAGAGTTATTAAGATGGTCTTTAGGTTCCCTCCACATTACAGGAATTGCTAACGGCATACATGTTTTATTCCCTTGTGGTTACATTTTAGCCTCTCAGCACAACTATAACAAACTTTCTTCTTCAGTCTGTCTTCCTTGTCAACAAGTTTCATTTTGAAATAAGCATAGTAAACTTTTTACACAAAATATGTCCGTTCTTTGCTTTAAGCACTGTATAATTTCCACAAATGTAACAAAACGCATTAAGATTTTTCACACACTTGTACGTGGACGTTATAGTACCTGCAATCACAATGAAAACAGCACTCATAAGGCAAGTGTGAGATGAAGAACACTTCCAATATCACACATCTAGCAGCAGCTTCAATAGTACCAACATAACGGCTTTCAAGTGTGTATTGAGGAATAATCCTGAAACAATACTAATATCTACTGGCAAATATAAACCACTCGATTATAAGTTATTAAAGTCTAATTGTGAAAAAAAAATGTATGTGGTAGATTAAAACTAAGAATAGTTCTGAACGAGCATAAAAGAGTGAACTATTATCTCACAGTAGTTTTCAATCATCTGATGTCATCCAGACCACTGTTATCAGTAACAGATTAGAATACATAATATTAATAGATTTCGGGCTGTGTGGCCATGGTCTATAACTGGTGTTTCTTCCAGACGTTTCTCCCTCAACTGCGGAGGGCATCTTCAGTGGCGAATGCTTCTAGGAGATGTTCCCTTGTTGTAGACTTGACTGTGAACGAAAGCCTGCATTTCACAAGCTTATAGCACAGTTAATATTCTTAATGAATACCTTATTTCTCTCTTATATCAAAATACGTAGGGTGACAGGTGTGTATATATTTTTTTTCAATTAATAAAACCACTTAATAATGTTCAAGTTCCTCTCATATCAAAGACATACGAAATTAACTATTTTGAAGACGAAAGAACACTTTTTATTTAATAGTGAATTCTATCACGCTATTAATTTTAAAATAATCATTATTTGGCTTGAGAATAAGTTATCAAGGCCGGTACGATCAGTAAGTTATCAAGGCCGGTACGATTAGTAAGTTATCAAGGCCGGTACGATCAGTCAGATTTTTTACGCCATCATTTTTCGAAGCGTCCAATTGGTCAGCACCTTCATGGAATAAATGTAAACTCACATGTGACTTTCGAAATTCTACCAGATTTCTTCCTCGTAACATGGGATTTACATTGATCTGAATATTAACAGATTTTTTAAGAAAACGTTTACACTTATACATTATCACATTTTCTCTTCAAAATCCATTTATTATAGAATACATATCTCTTCTTCTTCTTCCTCGTGTTATCAGAGCCATGTCCTTTTCAACGGTGCCCATGCATTGTGATACAGGCGATAAAATCTCATGCCATCATTTTCTAGTTCGAAGCAAGGGTTTTGTGTCTATCTTCCCAGTCACGACGATTTTTCCGAAACGGTCATCTGACATTCGTCTATCTTTTACCCACTTGACCGCATCCTGTATTTCACTTTTATTTCTGATATATTGTAATATAAACTATAGCCTACATTGTACCTAATGTATGACTACTCATTTGTATTGTCATTAGACGCTCAGTTGTTTTTGTATCTGATCCTGTTTCCGTAGCATAAGTTAAAATTGATCTTATACAGGTTAAAATGCACTGGATTCATTTTTCCGTGTTATATACTGTAATGTACCAACTTTGTGTTTGAGTTTTCACTTCATACACTAAATTCTTGATACTTATTATTTTTTTCGAGATGATCACAGCTCATAGCCTGTTTTATGCTTTTATTATAAATTACTAATTTGCATCTTAATGGATATGTATTGTTAGTCAATGATTTAGTTTTTTTCATGGATATCATGTTATCATAATGTCTGTTAAAAATTATATCTTACACCATGCTCTGAAGATTGTCTTCACTTTCTGCAAGGAGTATCACATCATCATCGTAACATTAAAACCAACTCACTGCACTGTTTAACCCATATGTTCGTAGACGGGCGGACATAATCTCTCCATACATTTCAATCCTGCGATTTTTTTTCCAGTCACTCCTGTATTATTTGCTTCTCTCAAATCATGGTTAATATTATTCTTTCATCTCATTCTTGACCTAAATATCGAGTGCTTTCCTCTGGCTTTCTTACAAGGAATTTCCACGTCTCTGTTTCATTCCTTATTCGTGCCACATGTTCTGCTCATCACAACCTGCGAGACTTCATTGTTCCTATTACATCTGGTTTCCCATTAAGATTATGTATCTCACTGTTGTCTAGACTTCTCCATTCGTACATAGGGTTAATCTAAATTCCCATTACAGAGTTTGAAAACTAATAGAGGGGGCCAAGACAATTAAATTTAACATAAAAACCCATGTCCAGAAATGTACGGTTTTTCCTTTACACACAAAATAACACAACACATGTTGCTCTCTCCGACTCCTGCTGCCTCACTTCTGGAACCACTTACAAGAAGTGGCTCGATGTGACGACTACCCATCTACTTCAATACAGATGCGGTATCTCCGTACCATGTTCTCGTACACACGATCACCAATCCCTGGTCCTCCAACATCCGCCGCAGCCATAACTCGTGCCAGTAGGTCTTCCTCGGATTCTACAGGGGTATCGCAAATTAAGGTTTTCTTGTGACCTCACAGGTAGTAATCATGCGGGGTCAAGTCGGAAGAACGAGCAGGTCACGTAATCGGGCCTGCCATTGCACCGAGTTTCGTCGCACAATAGCATCATGTCTGCGTAAACTGCAAACGTGTATGTCATGCATAACAGCAACACAGTACAATGAAGGACTACACCTTGTACTGTGGTGAAGGATTACTACTGTACTGTGCAGGTGCAAACGTCTCTGGGTGGATCACAAACTCAACTGAATAGCACGTAAACAAACTTTCAGTCGACATGGAACATCAGGTGAGCGGGGAATGACGATGGACTACCCTAGTCAAGACTATCCTAGTGAGTGGCACCGGAAATGCGTGTGAGGTGATTTTGCGTGTAGCGGAAAATCGGTACGTTTCTGGACAAGAGTTCATATGATAAACTTAATTGTCTTGGTCCCTACTACAAGCCCTCAAACAAAGGGGAATTTAGACTAAGCCTGTATATAAACAGGGTGTAAATGAATTGTACCGCACAAATTTAACTATGTATAGACGGGTAATGCATAAGCATTTTGAGATAATGAACTAATGGTCTACGAATAAAAATGACCAAGGTATAATTATATTTGTAAAATGGTTGGCACACCACTGATTATTTCAAATTAAAATGGAAATATTATGATACAGAGACTGTGACTTGCAACAAGTATGCGCCTTTAGCTCAGTGCTTATAGCAGTCTTAATATCGACGCAAATGTAAGGTTGATGCATCACGTTCGAAACTATCTACAAAATGTGAATACTTTTTTTTCCATTGTTATGTACGTTTTGTAAATTAGTTACATACGTAGATTTACTTCTGGTTTAATTGTTTTTTATTATTTTACAGAATACGGTATTTGAATGTCGGCGCAGTAAATGAGTTACAAAACTATCTACGTACGTATTGTACAGACAATTGTTTGAAAGGTTTTAATAATAATACACATAACAGCAAATGAGATGCGATTTATGCGCCGTACAGCAGGCTATACAAAGTGGGACCATAAACGAAATGAGGAAATGATGGAAGAGTTGGATGTGGAACTCATTCTTAACCATATACAAAACTATCAGAACAACTGGAAACCCCAACTTCAACGAATGCCGTCTCGTAAGATTCCAAAAACCATGCTTCGTTACTGCCTGGAGGCAAAATATCACTGGGACGTCCAAAAAAAGCGCTGGATGGAAAATTCATCTTTGAGACCGTAACAGGCCACACGGCCTAATACTTGCATGGATGATGATGATACACATAATGTAGAGTACAATAGGTTTCGTAAATAAAATGTGTAATTGTACTGTACAGTACTTATGTACTTAGATAAATGATAGCGCAGTGATTAATAACATGAAGAGGTATAGTGTATGTACACATGGCATACATAATGTTATTGGGAAATAAAAATCAATATATTCGCGTATACCAGAAAAAAAAGTAAACCACCTGCAGACTTATTAGGGAAATTATTCAAATTGGTCACCTCCATTCTCACAACACAGACGACATTGGTGACTAAAATATTCTCGTACCTTGTTCAAGATACCGGGTGTCTCGCGGATCACATCGCATGTTTTCGATTATGCGTGAAAGTAACAGTTCATCTGTATCAACAGGGGTTGCATACACAGATGTTTTCAGGTGTCCCCCACAAAAATAATCAAGTGGACAGAAATCTGGACGGCGAGGTGGCCACACTACAGCTGAATTACCTCTTCATATATCCAACGGCCAGGATGTCCAAATGTTTTCACACATTCCGGCAGAAATGGGGAGGAGCCTGATGTGAAGAGGAACTTCTTCTAGCAATCTAAGTAGGACGTGCTCTAAAAATGTCTTACAAATGACGCCATTTAATCTCTGGGGAAGAAGGTAGAGGCCAATTCATTGAAATGTGATTGGTCATTGACTCCCATTTGGGACATGAGTTAAATAGTCATAATTAATACCACGAATCATTTCCAAATTATCGATAAATTGACGAGTGACGAGTGAATTTATCTAGAGGGTTTGGGAATCAAGAGTGGCATTTGTTAGGGCTATTTAACGAATAAAATTAAGCTGTTTACTCACAATTCATTGTTCAAATCATATATTATTTTACCAATATTTATCTATATAATGTAAACTAGCGACGTTTGAAAACACCCACAGAGAAAATTTTGGTTAGAGGTTTCATTTGTTCATCAGATTATTTATTTTTAAATAGGATTACAATATTGTTTAGAATGGCCCCCTAGCGGAGACAAAAATGAAACCTAAGTTAAACGTTAATATAAGAAACAATGTATGTTGTAAGTTTTTTATGGGGGAAACAACTTCGTAAAAATCATTGTCTAAAAACACAATTTTGAACACATAATAATCAAATGTGTAGTGGAAGGAATCTGGTCAATTATTTCCTATATTCAACGTATTGGTTGGAGAGTCAGTCACTGCTAATCAAATACTCTGCTGTGACCTGTTAAGAATATTAAAAAGGAGGAGCTCTCTCTTTAATTGTGATAAAACAGAAGCTAGATATTTAATATTCGTGGTAAACACGAATGTGATTGGTTGTAAAACATAACTCAGTCCGAAAGTGATTGGGCATTGACCCCCATTTGGGGCATGATCCGTTAAATTGTCTAGGCAAAAAGAAATGCACGTGCAATCGTACCTGATAATTCCTGTAACCGTACAGATTCTTGTTTCTTCTTTCTCATTTTACTTCCAGTGGGCGGAAACCTCTATGCAGGAGGTGATTAACCACATAATTCACAGGTGGATCTCCCTGGAAATATGACCTACAGGAGACAGTAAGGACACACACCAGACACAAAGTAAACGTTTAAAATCCGTCTGGAGCAGGCCTGTTAAAGAGTGCTCATTAGGAGTGAAAAGACGGCTCCTCTCTCTCCTACCCGGAAAACAACTGTGGTAGTAACCTATCTTGTCAGACGTTGGGTTGAGTAGGAGGGGAGAGATGTCTTGTCACACTTAGTGAGCACTGTTTAACAGGCCTGATCTAGAAGTACGAAATTGAACCCTGCCCGCAGGATGGTGCAACCACGTCATACTCATTATATAAAATAGTTTTCGAAGTTGTTTATTTTTGTGTTTAATGGTCTAACTTCATATTTTGACATCCTGTATGTAGAATGGCATAATATAACGACTTAGAGAGACATTGTGAGCTTTTACCGTGTGGAAATAGAGGATTACGTGTTGTCAGCTACGACATATGAAATAAAAAAGTAAACTGGTCATTATAAAGTTTGAGTCTGATCTTGACTAGCTTCGTCGTTTGAAACTGTGACACTTGCTTTCTGTGACAACCATTTATTTGTTGACGAACGTAGTTGCGAGCTCAGCAGCAATTCATTAATACCGCAGTTGACAGCTTGTTATACCTCTCCCACACAAACTTGAATTACATTCACAGCCACAATTTTTATCCTTTTATTTTAAATAATTGTCTATGTTCATACGTGCGAATTTACGGTTTAATTATGAATTATTATTATTATTATTATTATTATTATTATTATCATTATCATTATTATCATTATTATTATTATTATTATTAGTAGTAGTAGTAGTAGTAGTAGTAGTAGTAGTAGGAGTTGTGTTTTTGTAGCAGCAAAACATTACATGCCTACCTGAATGTATGTACTTGATTATGTAACGTATGAACAATTGGAATGGCAAAATTAAAAATTGTCAAAGAAGGTTTTACAATGGATGCCGTAGGGAAACACACGATGATGTAGATTTCGACACATGTGTAATATGGACCTACAACTTGAGTATCTAATATGCCATTTGACATACGTATGTCTAATGTAACATGCATGGCTATTATAGTAGCAGTAGGACTTCATTAGACTAAAAGTAAGATATTTACAATATTATTTACAAATATGGATCGCACGGGCAGTAAGCCGTACATGCTGTTGACAGTCCGTTACAATAAAGTAATAATTGGTAATAGTATAAAGAAAAACAAAAAGAAAACAATAATATTACAATTACATAAAGAAAACAAAATAATATTACAATTATATAATAATACAATAATATTATATATTAATTAAGTTATGTAGAATTATTAAGAATTAATGGTATTGCATTTTGATAACATGTATTTATTCATGAATGAGTGGTATTTTTATTTTCCGCGTTTTGTCCAGAAATGTACCCACGTTTATCCAATTTTCTGCATTACCATTAACTCGTAGCATGCCAATCTTCCACGATTTCAATTTAGAAATCTTTCCGGTAACAATGACGTCTCTAATATTCTAAATCATTACATTTTCCTAATACATGTATCTCGTCTTCAGAGCTCCCGCACATTGGACATATTCGCATATCGTGATCGTCGCAAATTTTTGGAAATTCCCATGTTCCTAGCCTAAACAAAGCAAGCCATGAACTCTCTTTACATCCTAGGTTGAGTATATAAGATTATTTTCCCCAAACGTGTTTTAGGTCTCTTTGTAAATACAGTGAGCGTTTTCCCGCACATTCGGCGAAAATATTTTGTTGGTTTATATCTAAGTGCCTCCTCCTCATTTTTCTCCACACGTTCTTGCTATTTTCAGTCCCCTTTTCCCATACCCAACCCATCCCTCCTAACCTCGTCTGCCCAATATTTCACATCTATGTTTCTAATTTTGTGGTCGTAACAAATTGCTCTGAGCGTTGTTTGTTCACCTTGGATTATCCGCAACCAATACTTGAGTACACGAATTTTGCAGTTTGTTTTCCTGGAATGACCCAAATTCATATAAAATTCCACAGTTAAAAACGGCCTTACTAAGTCCTGTAATATATTTTAGAAAATGCGTATATACCTTATTTAGTATTTCTGTTCTTTGGAAACCCCAAATATCACTACCATAGTACACTACTGGTCTGACCGTCGCTCCATACATTTTTTTTTCTAATGAGCTGACTGGAATATCAGGCACTCGACGCAGAAAACCAAGTATACTGTTAAGTTGCCCTCCCCCCTTTAAATAATGCTATATCAATATGTTTCTTCCACTTTCCGTTCACTTTCAGCGTCGTACCAAGATATTCAAAATGTTTCACGTTTTGAAGTACTTGATCTCTGTATTTCGATTCCTCTGCTTTGCTAAAAACCGTCCCATTTTTGAAAGTCATTGTTTTTGTCTTACTAACATTTACAGTCAATCCCCAATTCCTACAGTATATTTCCAGTCGGTCAAGACCTCTTTGCAATCCCTTGATTGTCTTGGAGCAGATAATTAAATCATCTGCATACAACAGGACTAGGACTTTAACATTTCTAATCTCCGGAGCATCGATGTCTCCTTCTATCATTACGTCTACAATATCGTCAACGAATAGATTGAATAGCATTAGTGATAAAATGCAACCTTGTCTCACTCCCAGATTGGATTGACTGCTCCCTGTGATGTGCCTTTGGTCTACTTTTATACAAATTTTAACATATTTATAAATTGACATTAAAGCATGTATAATTTTATGAGACTAACCTTTCCGGTTTAATTTTTCCCAAAGTGCGCTTCGGTCCAGAGTATCAAATGTCATCTTAAAATCAACGAATGCACAAAATAATTTACTCCTCTTCATTTTCAGATTATCATCAATTAATGTTCTCAGAACAAATACATTGTCCACTGTGGAGTACCCTTGTCTACAACCAGCCTGATATTTTGAGTTCCTATCGTTCTCTTTAGCTCATTGTCTCATTCGTTCGTAAAGTAATTTACAATATATTTTTGCAAACACTGACAAGAAGCAAATTCCCCTATAACTTTCTGGTACCTGTTTCCCACCTTTTTCATTTGTATAGCAGTTGGATGACACCTGCCGCCCAGACTTCTGGATAATCTCCTCCATTAAAAAGGTTGTTGAACGCAGTTTTAAAACTTCTAATAATTTATTGGATTATATCATATTTTTCAAGAATTTTCCTGATAATCCATCAATTCCAGGCGCTTTACCATTTTTTAAAGACTTAATTTTTCGAAATATCCTGATCCAGTAATTGAATATAAATTGGGTCAGGGATCTCCATTATATTTCCTTGTTTATATCTTAACCCCTGTCAAAGTAGCTTTTTCATTCCCTGGGCGTTATTCTTGGACTTTACTTTGAGTTCCCTTATCGCTTTCCATATGTCCGCAATGTTCCCACTTTCAGTCGCGATTTTCATTTCTTCGGATTTCTTATTTTGCCATTCTAGTTTTGTTTCTCCTAGTAATTCTTTATATTCCTTTCTCTCTTGCGCATATTTTTTTCTGTTTTCATCTGTGCTTTCTTTTCTAAACTTTAAAAGACTACTTTCGACGAACTTCTTCTTCTTCTTTCTACATGCAATATTGTACCGTCCTTTGTTCTTCTGATTCATTGTGCATTTAACCTTGAAATTTTCCCCTGCTTTTTGAAAAGATTCTGTCAAAGTTTCAATAATTTGATCCTCGTTAAGATCATTTAATTGCAAATCCTGTATTAGCGTTTCCAAACTCCTGATAAATTCTTCTCTCCGATCCTCGATCCTCCTGAAACGTGTAATTGGCCATAATATTGTTGCCACCTCATCATTAACTGTCTCACTAATACCTTTTATATTTAAAATAAGTTTGTTTTGGGAAATGGTGAGATACGATTCTGGAAACTATACAGAAATTATTTTGGACTGGAATCATGTCTTGTGTGTATATTGAATAATCGATTACGCTCCCTCCATTTTTGTTAATAAATGTCAGTTCTCCATTTTTATCTTCCCCATATTTCCCATTCAAAATTTCAAGTTCAAATGCATCGCAAAAGCTAACAATTGGTTTCCTTGTGAATTTATAATTTTATCTTTACTTCTCCTACCCTCACCTCGTGCTTCATTATCATCTGATTTTATAGTGATATTTTCCTCCCCAATCCTACAGTTAAAGTCCTCTAAAATTATTATTCACGCTTCTGGAAACCTATCTTTTATTTCTGCCAAAGAGTCAGACAATTCAACGAAAAAATTTGGATTGGCATACGTAGAAGTTACTGACTGGCGGTAAATAGACACCAGACGCATTTCTGCTCCTCGTGCGTGGTAATATATACAAATTGACTCTTTTAAAGCAAGATTTACCTCTTTAATATACGGATCTAAGTTAGCTTTATATAAAATGGCAACACCACCTGGATATCTACCTCTCTTCCCCATAGTTTTACTACCTTTGAAATAACCTTTTATATTACATAGATTTAGACATTCATTAGCTGTTTTGTCCTGACTAACTTCTGGACCCCCCCCCCGTAGTTATATCGTAGTACTTCCTCTCTCTTTCTCTCGTGTAGAATTTTCTCCCTCCTTTTCTGCTGTAAGGAGACCACCTGCCGTTATAGCATCCCCTGTAGGTGTTGGGGACCCACTAGCACTGACTCTTCAAATTCATTTTCAGCGTTGCCCATATTTTCTAGTTGCTCCGTGTTCCAGATTCGTCCATTTATATTTAATTTATTAAATTGCAGGATTGCATGGCAGCCCTGCCTTCTCGCCTCGAGCATGGTCGCTTAAGAAAGTCCCTATCGCGACACACCTTCTCACTAAAGTATTCGGCAATATTGATACCTGTCCCCTTAGGATATTTGCTGTCTCTAAGGATCCAACACTTGATTTTGTAGTGTGATAATTTGCATACAATCGGTCTCTTTCCACTATTCAACGACCGACTCTGTGCGCTCTTTCGATGTCACTGTCCACCAAGTAAATTCCGATTTGCGACACTACTCTTTTGACTATAAGTTCAGTTTCCTCCCAGCTCTCCCTGTCTTCTACTTGTACTCTATATATCACAATATTATTACAGCGACTCTGATTTTCGAGATAGTCTAAATTAGATTCCAGCCATTTCAATCTGTCTTCCATCCGATTCACGTTCGTCTCAATATATCTACTTTTTTCACCCACGTTGCACTTTTCAAACCCCTCTTTCACTTCTCTTGACAATTTTTCAATCAGCTTTCTCACTTCTTCCATAATGCTTTGTCTCCTGCACACTTCGACCACTCTAACAAAAACACGTCCGCTCTCCTCGACTGTCCTGACTAAACTCCTGGCTATTGTAGTATATATCGTTATTGTAACAGGGATATATGATTGCTATACTGTAAGATTCTTCATTGTCTAATTTATTTCAAGGTATTAAAAGTATAATTATTAAGTACCTATGTTAAAGATGGATCCATCTGTCCTATTAATTATGGTATATAAAACCATTTAATTTTGTTTAAGCTAAGGAGTAATGCCATAACAATTGAATATGTGTTACAATTGTAATTATTTGGTATAGTTCGAATACAGAAAAGTGTTTCACAATGAGTAGCCACACACAGTTATCAGTTAGCTATTAAATGATATGAATTTTACTAGTATTGATAGCCATTAAAATATCAAAAAAAGGTTAAAGACATTCAGATACAATAGTACTGCTTTTCCAAGAGAGAACTTTGTTACATAATATTATGCACTCAAATTGTGTCACACGTCTCTAATATTTACGTCATTTTGTACACGAAAATATGGGCGCAACAAACAGTAGCGTCCCTTTACACACCACTAAGGGCGTTGTCTCTTAAAATGTATATATACTCTAAATACACAAGCGTAACTAGACAGATTGCTACTTTCACGGTGGAAACCGTATATCTGTTTCATTAAATAATTACTCTACAAGATCTGCGTTCAACTATTTGTCCAGCCACCTCGCTTTTCCAGAATCAGACTTAGCTCTGGTTCCGAATATCAATATCATTTATATTACATTTGCCCGGTTCCTTAAATCCTATAATAATATAACCAACTTCAAGAAAGACAAATAACTACAAGATCATCGCCTCCTAAGTTCACACAAGTTCCGAAAATTCCAACATATCCTTTCTTCTTTCAATAATCAAACCAATACAATCACGTATCTACTTGAGGAACCTCCTACCCAGATGGTACACACGTTGTGCAGTAACTGAAGAAGTCAATGCAATCAACACTTTTGAAATTCATATTAAAGCACTGTTGAGATTATATAATAAGATGTTAATTATAAAATTGGTATCTGGTAAGTCAGTCGTCCTCAATTAATTATTAAACTTCTTCAAGTTTGTCAAGTTAAGAACTTGAAGTTTAATAATTCCTTAAGTTTAATAAGTTCATAACTTGAAGAACTTGAACAAGTTTAATAATTTAGTTACTTACCAGGTAACAATATTTTATAATTAACATCTTATTACATAACCTCAACGGTGCTTTAATATGAATTTAAAAATTGTTGATTGTTTGGCCAGTCAGGCAAAAATATACTCAAACATTTCAACCATAAATTGACACTACACAAATCAAACCGCGAATATATTATTTAACAAACAATGTCCTAAACTTAACATCACACTCAATTATGCCAAAAGTAAAATAAATAACAAAATCTACATTGCCAAGAAAACAAAAAGATCAGCGGAAACAAACTGGGTAAAAACGAAATTAAATTCCTGTATTAGAAGAAAAAAACACATAAAACATTAAAGAATAAAACAAGAAGAGATACTAGAAGAGAACAGATACTAGATTAAAGTAAAGTAAAGTAAAGTGATCCCACAACAGGCCTCAGGAGGCCCTTGGGGTAGTAGGACGTTAAGGCTCCCACTTTTTCTAGACAATCGGCACTTGATGTCAGCCGGGTTGTCAGCCCTGCGTGACGGCCGCCTTTACCCCAGAACAAGCGTCTGGTACTCATTTCCGTTAGAGGCTGAGTCGACCCCAGGGCCATAGTGCCGCCAGAGGGTTTGGGTCAGTTTAAAAACTCTGACCCCAACGAGACTTGAACCCTCGACCCTCCGGCTTGTAGCTCAGTGCCTTAACCACTACGCTACGGCGTGTCCCCAGATACTAGATTAAAGTTTTATAAAACATTGGCAGTTCCTGCATTACATTATGGGAGCGAAAATTGGGTAATGACCAAAAAATTGCAAAGTAGAATACAAAGCGCAGAAATGAACTTCCTTAGAAGAACAAAAGGCTGAACAAGATTGAATCGGATAAGGAATGAAGATATAAGAACAGAGTTAAATACATATCCATTGGATGAGAAAATCAGAGAATATAGAGAGAAATGGTTTACACATGTGGAAAGACTGAATATATCAAGATTACCAAGAGCAGCATTCAACTACGAGCCAAGAGGTTCAAGGAATGTAGGAAGGCCAGTGAAAAGATGGACAGAACAACTGTGAGGCGGAACAGGCAATTTGCCTAGCCCGTCAAGTGAAGAAGAATAAGAAGAAGAAAAAAACAATATAAATAACCAACTGTAATATCATAACCAAGAAACATCCAATATATTTGTCAACTGTTCGCAAATAATTGAAACTCAAATACGCAATGAAATATCCGAATTAATATAAAAAAGGCACAAAAAATTAGACAAACTTAAACTTATTAATCAGAAAACTAAACAAAATACAACAACAACGATGATCTAAAAGTTATCGACCTAACGTCAACAGTAAAGAGGAAAACAAACTATTACAACTTGGTTACAAATTTAACTACCCCCAAAACAACAAAGAAGAAATAGTACAAAATATGATTTTCGAAAGTGAAATAGCCATAAATGAACTAAACATAGACAACAAAGTACATGCTAAATACGACACCGCTAAATTCATTAAATAAATCAACAACAACAATAACTTACCACCAATAAACGAAGATGAAAAACAAAACGTAAACAATATCAAAAACCTTAAAGCCAAACTGAAAGAAGAAAACATAATACATGCTAAAGCTAATAAAGGGAATGCCATAGTATTAATAAATAAAGAAGAATTCTATGGATAAAACACGAAAATTCATTGAAGAAAACAATTTAAAAAATAAACAAAGATCCTACTAATAAATACCAAAGAGAATACAAAGGAATCCTAAAAAATTCCGATACCAACATAAAAAATGAACACAAAGTAGAAAACATAAACAACCAAAAAAGGAAAAGTAGAGCTATTAACTTCAAATGCACTAACAACAATCCCACCGCATCAATGATAAAAGCCCTACCAAAAGTACATAAAGAATGCATTCTCATAAGACCAGTCATCAACTGCATAAACGTACGTAATTATAAACTATCTAAAATAATTGCCACAAAACGTAAAGAAGAAATTACACTAGAAGACAATTTTACAGATAAAAACGCATTTAATCTAGCAAACCAAATAAAAAATCTAAAAATCAACAAAAACCCAAATTAGCATCATTCGGTATAAAAAATCTACATACAAGCATCACAATCAATGAAACAATAGAAATAATAGAACAGAAACTACACGAAAAAAGACAGAAAGTAAACTGAACAAGTAAACAAAATGATTAAAACAGTTTTAAAACAAAAGTACGTTAAGTTCAACAACGAAATATACACACAGGACGACGGAATACCAATGGGCAGCCCAAGATCAGACATTATTTCTGAAATATTCCTACAACACCTAGAAGACAAAATTTTTGAAAAACTGAAAGAAAATTCAAAATCCTATTATTAGTAAGATATGTCGATGACCTTCTAATAATATATGAAATTAACATCCATATAGAAAAAGAAATCGCAGATGAATAAAACAAAATGCAAAACAAAATTCAATTGACAAAATAAACTGATGATGATAACTCCATAAACTATTTAGACTTAACATTTTCCAAAATATTTACTAACAACAATCTAGACATATGCATATACAGAAAACCAACATGCAACACAATAGCTATACACAAAAAGTCAAGACACCCAATACAACAGTGTTATAAAATAGGATATCAAAGCCCAGATATTTTAATTAGTTATTTAAATAGTCTTAATATTATAGCTTTGCATATTGTAGGAAATATTAGTTTTAGTTTGAAATTCAGATTCATGTAGTAACAATATGCAGTTAGGAATTTCGTCCTGGAAACATCCAGAACAAAACGTAGCCTCAGGAGGAGAAAGTTGGTTTTCACATTAATTTGGAATGTGAAATCAGAGGAAAACAGAAATATTTCCCACATTCCGAAGACAGTCAGAACAAAGTACTGTTAGGGCATATGAACTTTCTATGCTGAGAGAGAGAGAGAGAAAGAGAGAGAGAGAACGAGAGAGAGAAAGAGAGAGAGAGAAGACAGAGAGAGAGAACGAGAGAGAGAACGAGAGAGAGAACGAGACGAA